>JANHFT010008091.1:74872-86697 GCA_032467955.1 Pseudoxenodon macrops | reverse complement strand
TTCCATTCCATTCGATTCTATTCTATTCTATTCTATTCTATTCTATTCTATTCTATTCTTTTCTATTCTATTCTATTCTATTCTATTAAGGCATCAACTACATCTTTGGATCAATAGTCTTTAAAAGTTTGGAAAATTGTATCAAATGAAAAATTATCACAATAGCAAAGCATTTTAAAGAATCCTTCAATTAAGGATTGCTTTATTTAAAGCTAATATCCACCTTTGTATATAAGGACATGCTTTCACACAGAACCACTGATAAAAAGAACCTCTCAAAAAATATAGTACTGGAAGTGAGACTCTTAAAAGTGCTTTTTTCCCCATCTCACAACTGTTTGGATTAAGAAAATTGCTCAATAAGAGCTGTGGCGGCACAGTGGTTAGAATGAATATAGCAGGCTAACTCTGTCAACTGTCATCAGTTTGATCCTGAACAGCTCAAGGTTGACTCAGCCTTCCATCCTTCCGAGGTCAGTAAAATGATGACCCAGATTATTGGAAGAAATATGCTACTTTGTAAACCTCTTAGAGAGTACTATGCACTTTATTGTACGTAAAGCACTTTGTAGCAGTATAGAAGTCTAAGTGCTATTTCTGGTGCTAGTTTTAAATTTTAAATAAATGTCATTACATTCTGGCCTGATAATTATTTTGGTAGCATAATTGCATAATCTGGTCTGATAATTATCTTGATAGCATAATTGCATCAGTTGAAATTTTCTTCAAAGAGGAACTCAGAAGTTTTAGAACTTGTATGGTTATCCAAATTGATAATCCAGAATAAAGCTTCTTATTAAGGCTCTGTGTTTTATTCACATGTTCAGTCGACTATTCCAATTAATATGTTGGTAAATTAAAATTAAATCAATACATCATCGGTTACTATTCTAATCTAACAACAATAAGAACAAAGCTATTATCTCTTGCAATTGTTTTCTCCTATATATTAGATTTCATGATTTCTGCCATTGCTTTGACATTTCTCTCACTACTCAGTCATATCTTGCACAAAGAAATTCCACCTAAAAAAGGTTCCCACTAATTCTATTATTTTCATCAATCCATTATCTTCATTGTCTTTTCTTTAAATTATTATCTTAACTAATTTCTGAATGGCAATTCATTTCTTTTCTTTCATTGACTATCATTAGTTCCTTTTTCTGCCCCATTATAGACTTCTTTCTTTCGTATATTTTAACGCTTCATTTTATATATCTAGCAAAGAATTTACAAATCCATCCCACTGCTGTGACACTGACTATTTTTGAAGAGATGTCAAAATGATATACTAGAAAAATAAAAATGTTATTAATTCATAAATTAATTCACATAATAAATCATATGCAGATGGGTATAAAATTCATATGGTAATGGTTGTTAAATTCTCCATCGGTTAAGAGTATCTAAATTACTGGATATTATTATTGGTATTGTAAATATTATAGGGTGTAAGAGAGTTGACCAAATTCTCAGTAAAAATAAATAAAAATAAGATATTTTATTTGTATTTATAGAAGAGAAGACTAAAAGTGAAAGACAAGCAGGCAAAGCCAATTATTTTATTTCCTTGAAATGGTACTTGATATTTCTTTGAATGTTTGACATTGTAAAGTAGATTTTAGATGTTACATACAAAACTATATGTATCACGGTGGCCCTATTTACTAATATTATCCTTCAGTCATTAAGGAAAGAAGTTTCGCTGGACAGAACATGGTTTTAGGACCATGTGTTTAGTTTGTGGCACACAACATATGAAAAGAGGGATATCAGTTTTCCATCTTCATGAAAGTTCTTAGCTACATACAGGTATATTTAGTTATACAGAGGATCTTAGGCACAGAATCTTAGGGGGTAGAAAGCATCATCCCAAAGAAATGTATGTTCTTATTTAAAGATGCATTATGACTCTTGGGGTAGCTAATTACAGAGTTTCTTTGAACTATTGCCATCTTCCTATGGAATTAGAATCAGAATAGAGATGGAAAGGACCTTGGAGTCTTCTAGTGCTGAAGCAGGAGCTCCTATACCATTTCAGAGAAGTGACTGTCCAGTCTCTTCTTAAAAATCTCCAGTGATGAAGCACTCACAACATCTAAAGGCAAACTGTTCCATTGGTTAATTGTCCTATTGTTAGAAAGTTTCTCTTCATTCCAGGTTGTTTCTCTCCTTGATTAGTTTCCATCCATTGCCTTCTGGTGCTTTGGAAAATAGGTTGACGCCTCTTCTTTGTGGCAGCCTCTCAAATACTGAAATACTGCTATCATGTCCCCCACCCCAGTCCTTCTTTTCTCTAGACTAGCCAAACCCAAATCTTCCAACTATTCTTCATATATATTTAGCCTCCAGGCCCTTAATCGTCTTAGTTGCTCTTCCTTGTACTTTTTCCAAAGTCTCTTTGACAATATTGTGGTAGTTATTATTACCACAATATTGGGTAGAGCAGCAGTTGTTCTCACGGATAAGAAACATGTCCTAACACTCCTTTGTGAACAAAGGAATTCTGATAATTATTATTAGATCCACATAGGATGTTTCTGTAGCAGGCTTCCCAATCTATTTTCATTAAGAACACCAAACAAGACAAAAATAAAATACACGATGCTGAAGTTAATGGACGTCTGATCTGCTTTGGGTGCTATAATAGTAGTATAATAATTGTAAAAATTTACATGGTCATCTGCCAATTTCTTTTAAAAAAACGATCCCCAAATTTATCATCTTATTTTCATGCTGCAAAGCTGATAAACAAATTCAGAAATGTTGGTGGCGATAGAAATGGGCTGACAATTTTAAAACTTCTTATTCATGGCAGCATTCACCCTTCTTATTGTACCATATGCTAATTTTATTTTCCAAAGTTTCTTCAGTGTCTTCAGATGCAACACTTTGCTTTGTACTTTTAATATTTATTTCATTGTGTTGTTTTAATTTTCAGAGAGAGAAGAGAAGAGAAGAGAAGAGAAGAGAAGAAAGGGGCAGAGAGCACAAAAGCAGTCACAGAAAAAGGAGACAACAGAAACACATTATGTTTCGTACAGGAAATCATTTCTGCTAATTTTTAAACACATCATTAAACTTTGATCACATGGAATAATATTGATCAGTCATTTCATTATATTGACAGAAAGCTTCTTCATAATCACAAGTGGACACTTATTGATGTTCCAAGATTATACATGTGGAGTATACTTTTGTTTCAACATTAAGCAGAAATCCTTTATGCTATGTCCCAAGTTCTTAATGAGAGAGAGAGAGAGAGAGAGAGAGAGAGAGAGAGAGAGAGAGAGAGAGAGAGAGAGAGAGAGAGAGAGAGAGAGAGACAGAGAGAGACAGAGAGAGAGAGAGAGAGAGAGAGAGAGAGAGAGAGAGAGAGAGAGAGAGAGAGAGAGAGAGAATTACATTTCTGATACATAATAATAAAAAACATAAATATTTTTAAGCCATAACAACCCTGATAATACCATACTAACAAAGTTAAAAATATTAAAGTATTCAAATGTGCAACAAGCACACAAAATTTATCAAATACAGTAAACAAAATGTATCATTTCGATAATTTCCCTTTACCCTTTTTATACTTCCAACACAATGAAAGTCATATCCAATCCTCATTCTCATAGATATCAAATATTTCAGATTTGAAGTTTTAAATATTGCTAATGAATCTGGACCAAACTCTGGAATCAAGGGATGTTTTGATTTAATATTAAAATTAAATATTTTATGCCTTCCAAAGCCCTCTTGCAACAATTCAAATGGTTTAGAAACTTTACCAGCAGTAAGCTGATCTACGGTATTAATAAATACATATTTTCCTCCGCAATTTTCAAACTAGGATTACTAGTATCCAAGAATATTAATTCCTCATATGAATAATGGTTGGAATTAAACTTTTATTTCGACAACTCCTAAATGCGGCTTGCAGCTTTTAACGCAGCACACACAAAAAGTGAAACTATGGTTAAAAATAAATAAATGCAGCCCATTATGTAAATACTCACAACTTTTGAAGTGTGTCCAGTGGCACTTCTCTGTTCATGTACAGAATAGATGGGCTTCAGTTTAATAATCATAACTGTTGTCTTGATTAAGAATAAAATCCCCTCCCTGTAGATGCCCCTGAATTTGCAAACCTGTGGTTTTTGATTGGTAAATTTGGTTTGGACCCATTATACTTGAACATATTAGCTGCATACCATTCAATTAGGAAACAATTCAGAGCAGACAATCCAGTTCTTTTTCCCAGGAAAAGATAAATGTTCAAGCTAATTAGGCAGCTTTGAGAGGTGCAATATTAGAAAGATTTATGGTATATATAAAAATATTAATTCCTTCATTGATTATATTTGACTCATCATTGTATGGTCATTCCTTTAAAAAAAGTTGATTTATTGAGCCAAACTCGTATAATTTACTCAGAACATCTTTAAGAGTATAATTAGTGTTATATTGTCACAACTGTTTCAACCAGCAAATAAGTAATTTTGCAGGTCTTCTTCTCTCCTAATATTTTTGTTTTATATGATTTAATGAATATTCTGTTTCAAGTGCACTGAGGGAATTCAGTATCTATTTAGTACTCATAAAAACATACATATAATTTTGGAGTAGATTATCTTGCACACGTACTCAACAGTTCACTATTTCCTCCCCTCCCCCCAATATTTTCTTATTTAACTCTTCACACAGAAAGAGAAAGAGAGAAAGAGAGAGAGAGAGGGAGAGAGAGAGAGATTAAAGTGTCCTAAACGAACCATATATTTTTAGAATGCATTCTAGTAAGAAAATATTCTGTACAATCTTATATTTATAAAACATGGATCCTTTAATATATGAAAATCAAGTTTTTATTGGTTTATTGGATAAGCCACCCAACTCTACCCCAGCTTTGGACAACATACAGCATAAGATAATTCAAAATAAAAGACTTATACAAAAATCTTACAAAATCTACCATTCTAGGGGGGGAAATGATATCATTTGATATTGTTTCCCTTTTGTCTTTACTCTATGTATTTATCCTGAAATCAGATCAGAATAAAGGACAGGAAGAACCAACATGCCTTTTTCTCCAAGTTGTCTGTGTAGAAGCTGGACAGTATGTAAAGCTGTCAATTTTCCTCTTCCTCCTCCAGGAATACAATACCCAATATAAGACAATATCAGTCTTAGTCAGAAGGAGAAAGGAGGTTTCCACTTATCAAGAAAAGGACACACTGGGAATTATCAGCTGATGATAAATGCTGGGAAAGAAAGTTGATTTCTTGAAGGTCTCCTTAACAAATGGAGAACAATTTATGATGAATATGTAGTGAATCAAAGAGGCATGATTTTTTCCTCACAACAGTTGTTTGCATATGTAGACACAGAAGTTCAACCAATTTAAACAGAAACAAAGGAGCATTCAGTGAGGCCAGCTTCACAAGTCGGGGCCCTCACATCAGACCTTAAATATGAATCAAATGTCAAGAGCTGATTTTTTTGCTTTTCCGAGCATGCTTTGTCTTAAAACTAATCTTAATTAAAAAGGAAATGAGTGAAAAGAAGGAACCTTCATGTCACTTCTAAATAAGAAGCCGATTCAGGATAGGAGTATGGTCTTTGGTAACCATCATTCTGGTAGGGAAGAAATAGTAACATTAGTATTCAGATCTCTGGAAGAGAATGCTATTATTAAAACAACCGAAGAGGTTTATTATAAATATGTATGACTTTGTTGAACAGTAAAGAAATATATTCTGCTCAAAGTTCTCCTTGTGCTGAATATTTTAATGAAACTAGCAGCGCTTTTCTACAAGTGCTATAAATTGCCCACTTTAAAATTAGTTAGAAACTATTTGAGAAATAATTATGAGTAGATGTTCATTAGAGCAGAGTTGGAAGGCTGAGGGATAAGGGCATTAGGTCAAGTCCCTCAATCTGCCTCCAGATACTCGTTTGCACTATAATACCCATAAGCACATTATGGCAACTGAATCTCAATATTTAGAAAAGTATAATTTGCTCCTTCACTTTCTTCAGTAATGAAAAGACACAAATGGGGGAGGAAAAAAAAAAGGCTCTGGAAACAAGGTCTTTTGCATGTCCAGAGAGCTGTTTGGGCTTTTAGTTGTCAGCCCTGCCAGCCAGACAAAGCCAATTGTCAATCAGGATGTTACCAAGTCCTTAGGAAATGCTGCAACGGATTGTACTGTTTATTTAAAAATGGCATTGCTTTATCCTCGCTTTTCTGTTAATCAGAAATAAGCCCCCTCCATCCAGGACTTGCCAGGAAATCTCCTCTCAGTCCATTGCAAATTAACAACATAATCTGTGCAAATAATTAATCTGCTGGAATCATATTCCAGCAACACCTGCACAAACACTGACTACCAGATGTGCAATTGCTCCTCGTCTTGTATTTTACTAGATTCGTTCTTTCATGGTACGGATGACCCTTCACGGCACATTAAGGACAGACTTTCTTGACCCTCAACATCCCATCCCTTATGGCAGAATCGCAGCCGAAATCCTTTTACAAAATTGCACGCGGGTGTCCTGTTTATCTAAAAAAGAACAACAGCGACAATTAGAGTAATTTGCGTGACCGATTGACAGCATGTCTCAGCAGCATTTCACCTTCAATTTGAGGTGTTCCATACTTTTGCCGTGACAGGAATTCTGGGCTGTAGAGTCACAATTGGAATATGACTGATTGGAGATGGCTGATTCCATTCGCTAATCTTACACTTAGTAGCGGAATTTTCTCCCTCGGTTCTGCAAAGTGGGAAGTCACTAAGAGGCAGGTGTTGATTAGACCTTTATGATCCAGGATTTTAAAGGACAGGGAAAAGAATATTGTTTTGATAATATTTTTCAAAAGTTATCGCAGTACAAGCAGTAAGACTTGTCACACAGCAATGGGCCTTGTTCTTGATAAGTTCAAGTAGTCCTTGATTTATGACTGCAGTTAGGACCAGAAATTCCATTGCTAAGCAAGGTGTTTCATTCAGTGAAACATGGCCAATTTTATGGCTCTTTTTTGTCATGGTTGTTAAGCAAATTGCTGCAATTGTTAAGTAAATCATGCTGTTGTTAAGTGAATTCAGTTTCCTCTATTGACTTGGCTTGTTGAAAGCTGGCAGGGAAGGTCAGTAATGGTGATTACATGACCATGGGATGCTGCAACTGTCATAAACACAGACCTGAATGTTGAGCACATGGATGTGAGGATGCTGCAACAGCTGTAAGTACAAGGACTGGGGGTAAATCACTTTTTTTTAATGCTGTTGTAACTTCGAATGATTGTCAAATGAATGGCTGTAAGTTGAGGACTACCTTGAAGGAGCAGAGCCCAGTGGCTCTATGGGTACTATTTTTTACATTCTGATCCATCTCCTACCTTTCTCATCTATCTAACTCGCCTTCAGGGATTTCTGGATAAAGCTCTTAGGAAGCAGGACAATCAAGAAAAAATCAAGGGAAATAAATAAATAGTTATTTATTTCAGAATTATGCCACGAAGTCATATCTCATTTCACTGCCCACTTTCACAGAGCAGTTTTTAGTATTTCTTTTTTCTCACAGAGGTGTATGAGAAAGGAGTAGGATTTGTGGTCTTTCCTTCCTTCCTTCCTTCCTTCCTTCCTTCCTTCCTTCCTTCCTTCCTTCCTTCCTTGCTCTCTTTCTTTCTTTCTTTCTTCCTTACCTCATTCTCTCCCTCTTCTTCTTCCCCCTCTCCCTTTTCTTCTCCTTCCTCCTCCTCCTCCTCTTCCTCGACCAGTATGTGAAAAGATTAGGTGCATCTCAGTTTTGTCTAAATTTAAAAAAAATATGATGAACTTCAAGCCGCCCTTGACTCAGCTCTGAATTTTTTTGTTTTTGCCACATCTTGGAACGGCCATATAATATGAATGATCATTATGGAAAGTGATGGAGAAAAGAAGACTGTGAAACATAAAAAATAAAAACAACCTTGGGAGAGGCTAAGCAAAATGTAAACAAAACAGCTTGAGTTTATTTTTAAAAAAATAAGTGCAATTCTCCAGGATTCCTGCAAGTCAGTCAGACAGGCAGAGGGAGTTAAGGGAAAAAGTTTGTTTTATCCCACCATGGAGTCTGCTATGACACAAATTCCAAATTTGTTTTTAGAGGAATAATGGCAAAATATTTTCATTAGCTGTGCTGATGGAGATTTCATTTGCTCATTTTAAAACCCATTTTTTAAAATCCCATCTTGGATACCTGATGGCATTCAAGCTGGCTAATAGCAATGATGCAACTGAATACCCAGAACAAAATATACTACAGTATGCCAACAGTAAAACACAAAGGATGTGCTGATAACACTCCAATCAAAACAAGGAGCTTATTGCTAAGTACAGCATATTTACAAGACACAAATATATTAATTAAGAGGTCTGTAGTACCACAACTTGTTTTGTTTGAGACACATATCAAAACACTGTAAAGCCAAAGTATCTTTCTACCGCATTCTCTAGCTGATCATTTTTTCGAATGCATTTCACATGTAATTCTCTTCAAGCTGGACCCCCAGAGAAAAGGGTGCTTGTGTTGGGTGGTGGATGGGTGTGTGTCTAATTTTGGGGGTTAGAGGCTTCTGAATCTCTCTGGAGGAGATGGCTAGCAAGATCAGCCGGCATGCATTTTTTCTACTTTCTCACTAATGAATATGTACAATGTTTAGTGTCACACAAAGGCAACAGCCTGCACTGTGAAAATTTATAAACGTGGACTGGAAAATGCTTTCTTCCCATGTCATTTTCCAGGCATGCTCAATAAGTAACAAACAGTGATCAATATTAGCAGCCATTGATAACTTGATCCTGTATGAAAATGTCCATTACTTTTTAATACCTTCTGGATTTCACGTCATTACAGTGATGTGAAATCAATCAGTGCAATCAGTGAATTCCACTCTTTACCAATGTCTGCACGGGGAAAAAAATCTTTCCTGTGCTCAGATATAAACCCTTCTCTAGTTGAAGGGCTTCTTTCTCTCCAAGTTATCTCTCTCATGTAGAGTTTTTATAGCCTTCCATCATTTCTTCCTTCATTCCAAGCTAAGAGGTTCCAGTTGATGTAGTCGTCTAATTTGGAATTGCCATTGATTTGACTTCATGATAAAGAGAACCTATGAGCTTTGATTGTCTTTGAAGCTACATCAAAATAAGGATCAGGTAATTTGGTAATTATCCCTGTCAGTATTTCTATATAATGCACAAGGAGAGTGAGAATATCAGAAAATATTTGATGACAAAGAGAGACCTCTTCACTGACCTGGATAAAGACTTGAGTAATTCCTGGTGTAGCAGGGTTAAATTATGCAATAATTGGTGGCAGCAGTAACTGTGTTATCAGTGAATCCATGTCATTCTTATTTTAAAAGCAAAGGACTGAATGAAATGAGTTTGGAAAAATCTGATGAAAATAAAAATGTTTTTACACACACACACACACACACTCATATTCATAGACATAAACATAGACATATGAAGGAATGATCAATAACAGCAACAGCACTTAGACTTATATATCCCTTCCAAGTACTTTATAGCCTTCTCTAAGCAGTTGTCAGCATATTGTCCCCAACAATCCGAGTCCTCATTTTACTGACCTCAGAAGAATGGAAGGCTGAGTCAACCTTGAGCCAGTCAGGATCGAACACTTGGCAGTGAGGCAGTGAGCAGTTAGTTAGTCTGCAATACTGCATTCTAACCATAGCTCTTCATGGGCCAATATTAAGTATTAGTCATATTGTATTATTTTCTGCACATGTCAGATAATACAGCACAGCTTTCTCTCTCTCACACACACACACCCACCCACACACATGTGCAAACACTAACACACACGCATACAGACACACATCAGAGGTGGGTTCCTACCAGTTTTATCCAGTTCTATAGAACCAGTAGTAACTTGGCGATGACGTCACGGAGCCGATTCTTTTGGTGTCTCTGTGGGCGCCGCCATTTTGAATTTTGCTTCTGCAAAATTAATCAAAAATTAGCTTCTGCGCATGCACGGAAGCTATTTTTGGACTGCTGTGTGCTTCTTGCGCATGTGCAAAGCGCGACCCTGAACAAACTGGCAACAAAACAATTTACAACCCACCCCTGACACACATAGCTTTTATAAGAAACTTAAAAATGATGCCAGGGGGAAAGTTTCTACTGAAGTCGTGAAAGAAGGGGACATCTAAATGTGATGTAATAGGATGCCTGAAAAAGAAAATCTCATTAACCTTTTTTCTCTATATTTTGTTAGCCTTTAATAAGGAGGCCAGATGTTGCTCTGGATCTTTTTGTTCTTTTCCTTCCCCAAGGCATGCAGATTTCAATCTACAGAGTGAAAGACAAGAATGGCAAGGTAGAAGCCCAACAGACTTTAACTTCATTTAACATTTCCGAGGATAACTGCTTTCTTGATAACTATCTCAGTCCTTTGGGATATTTGCAGATAAAAAGCATTAAATAAATGTTGCATGTGTTGTAATGTTTTTAAAAATTCAGCACTTATTAACTGAGGTACAGCTTTCACCTATGCAAAAAATGCAGCTATAGCTTGAGAAAATGAAATTGATTGGTAGATAGATAGATGATATAGAGAGACAGACAGACAGACAGACAGGTAGGCAGACAGAACAATCTTTCTAATACTTTATACAATGACAGTATTAATAGGAGCATTTACTACTGTTGTTTATTTTCTATTTTTTTCTTCCAAAATTTGCATCAAAGACAGTTTTATTGCATCAAAAATATATCATCTCTGTACTAGCTAGCTGGAAGAAAAACTATGAATCTAACAATTCACCTCCAGCCAACGAAAGAAGAAAGTAAAGTAGTTACTTCTCTGATTTACCCTCTTTTCATTCAATTTATCAGTGGTCTCATATCTGTTTATTAATTTGAGTGCTGCTGTAGTAAAACCTTAGCTTGGACATTTGAAAATTTCAGTTTGGAGATTATTCCCCAGAATTTTTCTTTAATTCTTAGTATTTTTCTTTTCCAAAGAAAAGCATGACTAACAATTTCTTATTTCCAAACACCTGGCAATCTCAAAGAGTTATTTGATTGTATAGCCAATCATTTTCACCTAATGGACTCAGGGCTTACAGGAGATGGGAATTGTAGTTTAATACCTCTGTAGGCTACTGAGTGCTATTTTGATGGAGTTTTGCTATAAAATTCAAATTTGATTCTTTAATCACCACATTAAACTTTTTGCCACTTTAAAAGCAAAGATAGCCTTTTGTAGAAGGTTGCAAAAATGGTCGCCATAAATGTAGACCCAGGTGTTCCATCAACAGCCCCTTTAAAAACAATGGCCAACAGAGACCAGTGAAATTCCTCCAAAATTATACCTTCAAAGGCAAAATTATTTCACCTTTTCCTTTTTAAAATATCTGCTTTCCCTCTCCCCTGCATTCCCTCCGTATTTAAGAGAAGCTGCTTTCAGTACGAGAAAATGATGCTGTCTGTTAAAATCCCACATATATTTAGTTCAATTATATTTGATTCCATTCAGTTTCGCTCTCTTCAAATGAGTTTATTCTCCATGGTAAAGATGCAAAGGATTGCAGATTAAGTACAATGCTTAAAACCTCCTTAAGCAGATGGAAGTAATTCTACTGATCTTCGGTTCAAGTCAATTGTCCGTGATATGTTTGATCTTTCTCAAATAACAAACAGCGTGTAAATTTTATTTATTTATTTATTTAATTTGTCAAGCATGTATAAGATAACAGATATAAGTATAAACATGATTATGAATACATGAAACGGATACAAATAAAACGGAACATTAGGACAGGG
>JANHFT010008091.1:40633-57313 GCA_032467955.1 Pseudoxenodon macrops | reverse complement strand
TTTTGCCTAGCAGGCTTCAAGGGAAGCCTGCTGAGAGCAAAAACGGACTCCCCCTCCCCCCTCTCTTGTTTTTGGCTTGGCAGCGCAGGGTGAGCGAGCGGCGACAGGGGGGGGGGACCGGTTTGGGGGCATGGCCAGCCAGCCAGCTTACCGGTATCGGAGAACCAGGCCACATGTCTGGTAATGGTTCTGCCGAACCTGACCGGACCGGGAGCATTTCACCCCTGGGCTGATCCCCCTTTTCACCGCTTCCTGTGGCTCCACCAGTCCTTCTCTTACATAAGCAATTGGAATGATTTTAGATCATAAAATGTATCACTTCACCATGTGATAAGCCAGTCTAACTGTGGATTCAAGGCCTTCTACTAATTCTGACTAGGTTTTGGCCTCCTACCTCCAGATTGTACCCTAGTGGCTGAAGGACTAGTGTTGACATTTTGAAAATATCACATTTTCTTGCTGTTTTTCGTTCCTTTAGTAGCAAAGGGCTTAGTGACAAGACCATTGCAGTGGTCTCCTTTTTCCTCCACCTTCTTTGTCTCCCATCAAGCAAAAGAAAGGAAAAGGACAAAAATTTGCTTTGCTTAGTAAGTCTAAGTAGAAAAGATACATATGAACATGCAGAGATAATTAATACTGTCTAGAATGCACATCACTGAAAGAAAGAATACAATATGCTTGGTTTATATTATTCAGCAAACTATTTCTTTATAAAATTTATTTGTTTAGAGATATTGCTTCTGTAATTTTACTTCACTGGAATCTTAAGCAGTTTTCATTGTTGCTCATGACAGGTGGAACTTTTGGGACTTGTAGTCGCTCCCATGTACTACATGTGATCAGAGGTGGGTTTACACCTTAATAGGAAGGAGAGAAAGAAGACAGCTGCAATGAGAGATACATGGAGATAAAAGAGGAACAAAGACCAACACAATGTCCAAACAATTTTAAGGCTGCATTTCCATTTACAGTGGTACAAAGGTGAATTTTAAATGTTCTTTCTGCCGGTTTGCTCAGGTGTGCACTGCAGCAGTGTGAGTGCTTTGCACACCATGCGCGTGTGCAGTGCTTTTAAAAAGCTTCTGCGCAAAATCCAAGATGGCGGTGCCTATGGCGCTGCCAAAAAACCCAGCTCAGGTGCATGGCAGTCCTGGGTTACTAACGGTTCTACCAAACCATGCCGGTAAGTTACTAACGGTTCGGTAGAACCGAACCATTAGGAACCCACTTCTGCTGTGGTACCTTGGTACTCATCATTAATTGGTTTTGGGAGGTACAGTGAGTACCAAAAATGAAGAGCACCAAACAAATATTTCCCATAAGGAATAATAATCACAAGACAGTCAACACTGAAAAGTTCTAGTTTGCGTATTCAATATCAAACAGACGATGAATACTTAGATAAAATTTTCATGTCAAAATGTATTGAGTACCAAATCTGATGAGTTTCAAAGCAGTTGAGTGCTAAGGTACCACTGTATGTATGTATGTATGTATGTATGTATGTATGTATGTATGTATGTATGTATGTATGTATATGTATATTCTATTCTTTGGGCATTTGTATATGTATAGATGTCTATGGAAATTCTCAGTCATCCAGATCATGGTTGTCCCAAAGGTGCCTTTTCAAGAGGGACTTTGGGACTTCCTTGTTTTTATTTGAAGGCATTTTGCTTCTCACCCAAGAAGCTCCTTCAGGTCTGACTGGGTGGTGGGGAATGGAAGGATATATACAGACAACTGATCATTTGCATTCTTTTAGGCAGTCATTGAAGCCACTTGGAGGTTTATCTGTGTCCTCAGGGTCACCTGATTAGTGCTAATGGGTGTGGAGTCTTCTTGGAACTGTTGAAAGGACTGGAGATTGGAAATAGATGATGTTGCATGCCTCTGTTGAGAGAGGGAATTTTGACATAGATGGCCTCTTTGACCCCTATTTCAAACCAGTGGTCCTCTCTATCCAAAATGTGGACTTTGCTGTCTTCAAAAGAGTGGCTTTTGTCTTTTAAATACGGATGGACTGATGAATCTTGTCCTGATGGGTTTGTTCTCCTATATTGTGCCATGCATTTATAAAGTGGTTGTTTTGTTTCTTGGATAAAAAGCAAAATGTCTTCAAAGAAAAACAAGACAGTCCAGTTGCCTCTTGAAAAAGCACCTTTGGGTTCCATACAGAGGTGGCTTCCTATCGGTTCTATCTGGTTCTATAGAACCGGTAGTAACGTGGCGATGATGTCATGGAACCGGTCCCGTCGGTGGCTCTGTGGCTTCCGCCATCTTGGATTTTGCTTCTGCGCATACACAAAGCTAATTTTTGCTTCTGCACAAGTGCAGAAGCTAGTTTTTGATTGCTGTGCATGCACGCGCTTCACATGCACACACACAGCACGACCCTGAGCAAACCTGCAACAAAAATATCCGGAACCCACCCCTGGTTCCATATGTATAGTTATCTCTTATGGCAGGAGGTTGGATTAGAGTTTTAAATTCCATGACTTTTAAATCTAAATACAGATAGATAGATAGATATACACAATCATACGCACATTACATTACTAAAGGTGGAATTATAAATGTGTGCTTCTTCTTCATTATACTAAAAGATGTGGAATTAGCTACCTCCAGAAATACCTGCAGAGGGTTTGGACGGGAAAGGTAGAATGCTATAATTCCTGCATACTAAGAGGAAAAATGAGTAGAAAAATCTGCTTCCAACAGAAGATTTTATTCTTTCACTCTTGAAAATCATTTGCATTTTAAATACAACAAAATGAATTTAGAAAAGAACTGTTGCCCTTTGGCTGAGCAAAGAAATATGCTGATTTTAGACTTTTACAGAAGGTTACTTTTCACATTTAAATAGTGGGGTCTGGAAAGTTGCTGAATGTTCTTTTTCAGGACATGCACCTATGCCGAATCTGCATTTGATCCAATTGTATCTTCTCCCCTGTCAACTATAGGCAGGGAAAATGAATATTAATCTTAATATAATAAAATGCAACACTTCTTCATCACTAGTCTATTTAGTTAAATCTCAAGGAAATTATATGGAATTTCTACATTTTTTGTGTTATTTGCTAATAGGCAGCATTGATGTCCAACTATATTTGGAGATTCAGTGTGCAAACCACAGTTGCCCTTACAACACCTCCCAAGATATATGGGAATAAAGAGAAAGGGAAAAGTGTTTTCTTTTCTGGAAAAAAAAAGGGAAGCACATTTCTTTTTGTAGATGCAAGCTTTTGATTTGGTTTTTCATTTCATGGTTTGAGCATTGCCTCTCAATAGTTATCCAATTTGTCATTTCAAAAACCCTTAAACGTTCTGCAAAGCTTCATGCTTCCTTGTCTGTCTTGAGTGTTCAGCAGATCGCCTGCTTGCTGAGCTTCAAGTAACCAATCAAAACATATTTTATAATTGTGTGAAGCTTTCAACAATAGTATTGTTTAAGACAGGGATGTCAAACTGACGGCCTGTGGTCTGGATGCATCACGTGCAGGCCACGCCTACCCCAGCTCCACAAAGGCAAAAAACATCGTGATATGTCACATGACATTGAGTTTGACAACCATGATTTAAGAAATCAGTGCTTAAATTTTATTTTTCACATGAGAATTGCTGATAAAGAGCGGGTGAAGATTCTGGAAAGGGACTGAGATGGTTCTATCTTGATTTGTCCACTGCTATGTATTTCTAAGAAAGGACGCGGTGGCTCAGTGGCTAAAAAGTGGCAGAAAGGTCAGCAGTTTGGCGGTTCGAATCCCTAGCGCCATTTAAAAAAGTGAGCTTCTGTTACTTGTCCCAGCCTTTCCCAACCTAGCAGTTCGAAAGCATGTAAGATGCAAGTAGAAAAATAGGGACCATCTTTGAGGGGAAGGTAACAGTGTTCCATGCACCTTGGTGTCTAGTCATGCTGGCCACATGACCATGGAGATATCTTCGGACAGCGCTGGCTCTTCAGCTTTGAAACGGAGATGAGCACTGCCCCCTAGAGTCAGGAACAACTAGCACATATGAGCGAGGGGAATCTTTACCTTTAGGTATTTCTAAGATATTTTAGGAAATTGTTTTCAAGCTTTCTCTGATATTTCCTTCACAGCATCTATCCTAGGATAATCTGCAGGGCAAGCTAAAAAAAATCAAGTTAAGAGCCACCATGATACAAATTGTAGTTTTCACAATGTTTATACTGAACTCACTTTAAAACTAGAGACAGCTTTGACTGCATCATCAAGGCCACCATCTTGACTTTTTTGACCTCACCTTTCAGCCCTTCCTCCCTTTTCACCTGTCTCATTTCAGGTTTCAGTTGCTAAGTGATTTAGTCAAGCCTGAACAGATGACAGCAGACGAGGAAAGGAATCTAGTTTTAAAAAAAGAGTCTCTTGGCTTAGTGGCTTTGCTTTTAACAGGAGCATGCAGAAGAGTAGTCAAAATCCAGTCCAAAGGTCAGAGAGCCAAGCCAGGTTTGTCAGCTAGCCCAAGATCAGAGTTTCACAACCAAGATTCACAAGACACAAACACAGAAAATCAGACAATTCTTTCCACCAGAGTAATGTGGATCAGAACTTCTTTTTCAATCAAGGCTGCAACCAGCTGTCTTTAACCAAGAGAGCCAATCCTTAGCTTCCCAAGGAATCTTTCTGAGCATTTTGCTCAGCTTTCTGCTCTACTCTCTGAATCCAAGCCTTTAGAAGTTATATACCATCATCTGACTTTTCCAGGCGTTCTGATGGTGCCTGTGTTTGACCAGCCTCGGGTGATTCCTGATTTGGTATTTCCTAAGGTTGACATTCCACTTTAGACAGAGCAGCTTCTTCAGAGTCTGGTCCTAACATCATTATTTTAAAAGTTTTACTGTGTTTATGGCTGAGAGTACAAAGTCAATTGAAGTGTCCTCAGTGGACTCTTGAAATAAAATAGTGACAGGTTTTTTTCCTTAAGAAAAGCTCAGATCCAGCCCTTAAACCGAGGATCCTGTTCCTTGAACTTTCCAGTGATCTTCACTCATGGCTTTGCACCTCAAAAAGTGCTCCAACCAGTTTGCACAACTTTCTTCTCCGTTCAACAGATCCTATTCTCTCCAAGTCCCTTCCCACAGAGGCCATTCCATAAACATATTGTTCCAGCTCTAGCAAGAAAGCATTAGAGTTCAGGGGGGTGTCAAATGTTACATTACTAGACTCAAGCACAGAAGACAATTTTCTACAACCTGCTCTTCAAGGTGTGTGCAGAACTCAGTCAGGTTAAGTGGGAATTCATGGAAGTTGTAATTCCAGAGTATGTAGAGGGTTAGCAAAAATTGGGGCAGAATGGTCTGGAGGTCACCTAGACTTCTAAGCCTTTCAGAAATGAGCTGTCCTTCTGTCCTTTTGGAAGGAAGAAGGGGGCATCGGTGACAGAGAAGATACCTCAATTAAAGTACTATTTTGTGCAGGAGATGTGAGCAGGCAGGAAGTTGAGAAGCTACCAAAACCTTTACATGGAAATGAGATTGTTTGAGGAAGGGCTGCAATCTTCTACTTTTCCCAATTTAATGCTCTTTAGAGGGGAATTGTCAAGTAATGATCCTCATCATCTTCAGAACCAATGATCATCGGACAGGATTTGATTTTGGTTGAGTTTCCTGGAGAAGAAGTTAAATTTGAATATGCCCTTTTCCCAGTCTGTCTAATGAGAAGAAACCAACTCTGGAGTCCTTGTACTTTTTCTGTTTTTGCATCTTAGATGAAGAGAAATATGCACACACATGCACAGATGTATATCCCAAACCCAAGATTTTCAGAAAATAATTTTATATTGCTCTTCCTTTTTTTAATATACAGTAATATTAATGGTTAAATTGCAGCCAAAGCCCAGATTCATTTATACTGTTACTTAGTTGGTAAGTTAAGATAAAGCCAGCTTGACAGACAAAACCGAACCTTGTTAATTACTCTGACATGCCCAGTGGTACCTTGTTATTCACAATCTCTGCCATGGAGGACACAGCCTGGCCAAACTAATGATGCATCTAATCCAGTATCCTCCTCCCGTCTGTGACAGTGGCTAAGGCTGGCTATTCCAGACAAATCCTACAACCCCCCACAATTCATCTAATTATGTAGTACTATACAATGGGGATTTTTTTTTCAGTGCCTCAGCTGGCAATCAGCTTATGCCCTGAAGCATCTGGATTGAAAGGAGAAAAGATAAGATAAAATAAGTTGCATTTCCAACTCCCCACCCCTTGCTTTTAACTATTGCTTTGGCTTTGCTTTTGTTATTTGCTAATGGCTCTCTCTGCTAGCTTTTCTTTTCTTTCTTTCTTTTCTTTTTTTTTAAACTAACAAAAAATATATAGCCTGGAGTGCTGGAATATATTCTGGATAGTCCCCACCATTATATGCTCTTGAGTAAGCGGGTGCCCCTCTGTCCAACTGCAGCATCAGTCTTCCTGCTCAAGAAATCAAAAGAATGCATGAAATGCAACATTAAGGTTATGATTCCCTGCCTTTAGTGAGAGTATCCTTTATGAACTCATACCCCAAAAGACAGAAGACAATGAACATAAAAAAATAAAAAGTAATCATGAAAAGTAACAGCTGTTATTCTAGTTGCTTGGGTAGCTAGCCAGATGTTCAGACTGGATTTGGCATTTTTTATCCACCTATTGACTCCTTCTCAAGGAACTGGGATAGGCAGCTGTCATCGTTTGATGGTGTTGAACATACTGTTGCAGGATGAAAACTATTCCAAGTAAAACTGCCTTTTGCAATTGACTGATGGTGATTTGGTCGATTACTGTGGTTCATTGCACAGTCAGTCAGATGTTCAGACGGGATTTGGCATTTTTATCCACCTATTGACTCCTTCTCAAGGATGTGTGGTAGGCAGATGATGTTATTTGGCCTGTTAAAGGTACCATCACAGGATGTACTCAGTTCCAGTGAAAGCGACCTTTTGCCATTGCTAATGCACTGCTGTTTCTATAGATTGTGTCTTGCAAGTGTGCTTCCTATCATAGTGAATGTAAAACTGGTCTACTGTAAATGGGAGGAATTAAGGGAATAAATGGCATTTCAAGCTGCAAAAATGTGATCAACATTGGAGCAAGTAAAAACCTAAGGCCAGAACTGGAAAGTTGCAATACGTGTCTTTGGATGTCCGTGTACCTGCCAGATTTTCAAGAAATCACTCGGTAATTGCTGAGCATCTAGATTTCATTGGAATATAAATAAATTTGCTGCAAATGTTACACTTAGAAAAAATAATCCGGTACAAGGTGTTCTGCTGCTGGTGTATTACTCCTGTGTTGATTGCCAAAATGGATTATTTGCATTCCACAAATGACTGGAAATGCAATAATAATCAGGTTGGAGCATTCTTTCATTTTGGGGTGGGAGTGGAGTTAAAGCTGAACAATTCTGGAAGGTGATTTGTTACAGAGGAAAACAAGTCTTAATGGTTGCATTTCCTGCAGCTGTTTTCCTGCTAAACATCACCAAACATTTTAACCATATGCAATATATATACTGTAGAGTTGGCTTTCGAGATAATTAACAGCTCCAAGATACTTTATGCCTTTTACTGGAAATTATACATAATTCCTTCTATAGAAGAACGACAGACGTAGCTGCAGCAATATGCATCTACATGAAAAATAACTTTATATATATATATATATTTTAAATGAGATCTAATACAGAATTTAATTTGGAAACTATTCACAAATTGGCATAAGAATTTGTGCCGTATCCAGATTCTCAGTTTCTCTGAATATGACATTTTAAAATATTAGACTCTGCCTGATAGGTTAAAGAGAAACTCTTGTCACCTGTTAATTTTGAAGAATGATGATTATTACACTGTCTGTCTTTTTAATTTAATGAATATTGACCTGATTCAAATAATAGTTTTGAAGTGCCAAATTGATATAAGATTATTTTATATGTGGCATTCATCTAATTCTTCTTTGAAAAATATGTCTGTGTATGAAACAGAAAGAGAGGGCACAACTAATGTGCTCTAGATCAGCAGCCCCCCAACCTTTGGGACACCAGGGGCTGGTTCTGTGGAAAGAGGTTTTTCCATGGACCGGTGAGGGTGTGGTTTCTTATGCTGCCTGCATCTCACGGCTTTGATTGTTTGTGCGGACTGATTTCTGGCATGCCGCAGTCTGGTGCTGGCCCATGGACCGGGGATTGGGAAACCCTGCTCTAGACAGACTGCAAGATGCTCTCGGGCTGCCGGAAATAGTTCTTTACAGCTGCTCGCAGAAGATAGAAATTATTGCTGTGAATTACAAAAAAGTTTTTCAGAAATATTAGACCACACAGTGCAGAAGGAGGCATACAAATCAAGGTTTAAAATCCCATTTAGATCATTTATACAAGCAACTAAAGACAATTACCGTATTTTCTGAGTATAAGACGCACCTTCTCTCCCCCTAATTGTGGCTGATAATTTGGGTGCGCCTTACACTCAGAATGTAGCTTTTTCAAAGCCTTTTTTTCAAACCTAATGAGGTAAGTGAAGAGTGAAGCAATCTTTGCAGCCTTTCATTGCTACTCCCTCTGAAGAAGCTTTTTTCTCTCTCCAGGTGCTAATGATTTTCCGGACTTTGCGTGCTTTTTTCATTGCTTCTCTCTATCAGCTGTGCTTTAAAAGCCTTTTCCCCCCAGTCCTAATCAGGGGATAATATAATGTGCTGAAGCTGACCAGACTAAGGATGCTAGCCGGATGAATACCTGATAGGCAGATTTCCCCCCCTATTTTCCTCCCCAAAAACTCAGGTGCATCTTATACTCCGAAAAATACGGTAGCACCATTCCAAAAACAAACTAACACAGAATCCAGGTTAAACATGTTTACCTCTTCCTACATAACTAAAAGATTATTTAAACAGAATTTCCCTCTACTCCAATCTATCTGGACTCCTTCTGAGTTTCCTGGAGATTGCAGCCACTTATCAGAGGGAGGGGAGGGAGATAGAACAGCCGTGTATTATTTGGTCTCCGTCCAGCAAATTGTGTCTTAATTTTGAAAGAAATCTAAATTTTCCTTTCTTCAGCAGTTGAGGGTAGATACCTGAGTATGTGACCATGTTTATGAGACAGAAAGGTGATCTCTCTCACTTGAAGATGTAGTTTATGTGTCCAAAGTAAAGAAAACTGTATTCTGTGTCTGAGCATGGGCTATGAGGTGAAGTAAACTTTGGATGCTCTGCTGCATATGATATTTGAAACTATAGTACAGAATTCAAACAGTGGTTTATGCATGTTTTGGTTTATGCATGTGTTCATTTGGATGTCATATGTTGGTAGCCTGCATTTCTACCTGTATTTTGGTTTAACAAACAAGAGGTGGATGGAAATCCTTATTTTCTTGATCGGAGTTGCATCCATTAAAAATCCCTCTAATACATTTGCAAGCTGTCTGCATAGGACTTGCTACTAACCTTTTAGACTCTTTCAGGACTGCTGGTTCAAGACTATTCCCATACATTGATTGATGAAATTAAGATGACATTTCAAGTTTGAAGCTCAGGGATTTGCTCTCTTTCAAACCGGAATGGACCATAGGATCTAGCAAATGCTACTCTGTTAGGAAAACCACATTTAAGTCCTTAAAATATAAGAAAATGTTAATCATTTAATCTTTCTGCTTCTCTTTCCCGACCACACTTCAATAGAAGTTACTCTTTGAAGTAAAATATATTCCTTCTTATTAAATGCCCCCTCTAGTCATTGTTCAAGACAGTGCTATTGATGACATTTTAATTCTGTACCATGCTTGAATATGTAGCAGGATATTTTTTTTTGGTACATACTTAAAATGCATAAAAAGGAAGAAATTATGAGACGGGAGAAATTGACAGCGGTAACTCTTCTGCATAGAAAGTCTTGCAGGTAAGGTTAAAATATGAAGAAAAAATATTGCTAAGAAAACATTGTTTTGGTTTATTTAGAGATCACCAGAGTTTTTCCTTACTATGTTTGGAGTGAAGCATTTATAAACTCATAACATTCATTTTATGCACCGCTCGGGCAGTTCAAAAAAATCTTAATTTACATTAAACTGGTTCAGGATTCAAAATTTAATTCTGATTTCAAATTTCGGGTATTTTTTTTCCTTGACTATAAATCAAGGAAATCAAACAATGACTATTCCACACCTACAACCCCATTTAATTTTAAGTTGGTAATATTTCAAAGATGAATAATGACGCCTCTAGAAAGATACATTGGAGTGACTTTCAGACAGGTTAGGTAAGGAACATTTGGCATTTTTTATTTTTTAAAAAGAAAATTCTTGATAGCTTCATATTTTGACATAATTGGACCCTTATGAGATCAAATTGCTGAAAGATTACATATATGTCTTTCCAGGAGAAATATGTTTATCCTGTTGCTTAGTGAGCAATTGTCATATCAATGACGCACACAGTGACTCTTCCTTTTAAAAATCTGCCAATTATAATTTTTTAAGTAGTGATCTTTTGTGGAGCGAAGATCCCTGGTGTCTTCTTTTGTGGCCTTTGTAGCAATTCTCTATGAAGACAACAAACTTCCCAATGGTGTGTGCTGTACATACCGTGGTTCCCAAAAAATAAGACAGGGTCTTATTTCCTTTTGACCCCCAAAATAAGTGCTTGGCCTTATTTTCGGGGAGGCCTTATTATTTTTGAGGTGCTGGGGGCAGCGAGCATGGTCACCTCATGGCTGCTGTTGTGTTTTGGGGAGGGCTTATTTTCAGGGGAGGGCTTATTTTAGCGCATGTGCTCAAAAGCCTGATTGGGCTTATTATTTGGGGAGGTCTTATTTTCAGGGAAACAGGGTACCTAGATATCCATCACTTTATTCCCTTTGAGGGTGAGTACAAATAGTTCTCAACTTACAACTATTTGTTTAGTGACTCTTTGAAGTTACAACGGCACTGAAAAAAGTTGACTTATGACCTGTTTTCACACTTCCAACCATTGTAGCATCTCGAAGGTCATGTGATCAAAAGTGAATGCTTGGCAACTGACATGCACTTATGACAGTTTCACTGTCCCTCGGGGGGTCATGTGATCTCCATTTGTAACCTTCCTAGCTGGATTCTCTCAAGCAAAGTCAAGCCACATTAACCATATGATTCACTTAACAACCGTGGCAGAAAAGCTCATAAAATTAGGTTAAAAACTCACTTTAATAACTGCCTCGCTTAGCAGCAGACATTTTGGGCTCAATTGTGGGCATAAGTCCAAGTCTACCTGTAACATACACAGCATCGCAAAGGAGTGTGAAATAGCAAGCAGAAGAAATCAGACACAAGCGGAAAGAAAAAGAAATCAGATTAAATCTCCTTCACATTAATACAGGTAGTCCTCATCTTACAACAGTTCATTTAGTGACAGTTCAAAGTTTCAATGTCACTGACAAAAATGACTTATGACCATTTTTCACACTTATGACTGTTGCGCCATCCCCACAACCACATAATCAAAATTCAGATCTTTGCAACTGGCATGTACCGTATTTATGTCGGTTGCAGTACCTTGGGATCATGTGATCACCTTTTGCAACCTCCTGACAAGCAAAGTCAATGGGGAAGCCAGTTCACTTAACAACTGTGTTACTAACTTAAAATTCTGCAGTGATTCACTTAACAACTATGGCAAGCCGGGTCGTAAAATGGGGCAAACCTCACTTAAGAAATGTCACACTTAGCAACAGAAATTGTGGGCTCAATTGGACGGACTTAATGCCTCACACACAATTCTGACTTCATTCATTCTGTCTTCGCCCATGTCTATTCACTGCTTCATACCTAACTTCTCACTTTCTGGTGATATCAGCTATATCCAACCAAAACGTTTATGATTTTTGTTTCTCTTTCTTTGATCCATTCACTCTTCCATCCTATATTTGTTGGAAGTTGGATTCCTATTCACTCTCTGCATGTATTTTTCACACTTTTAAATTCGGTCCACCCGAATTCACCATGTATACTTTTACACATTGGTTCAAAATGCAAAATTGGTTCAGATGAAAATGCAGACGAGACCAATTCCCCACATCTGCATTGACGTGGCCCTGAAAAATATTTGTTTCAATGTTCTTTCCTCATGGATTGTGATCCAAGAGTCCTGGATAAAATGACTGTGATTAGAAGCTGGAACTGTAGATCAAAAAATTGTCTCATGACATTCACTCTGCCCCTATATTGCCAAAAAATGTTTTTCAGCACTCATCATCTTCTAGATGATATTAAAGCTGCTGGCAAAGTATCTCCTATCTCAAAAGTGGAAAAGAGAGAAAGAGAGAGGGATACCTTACCCATTCTCTTTGAATTTCTCCTTGGCTTCAGACTAGCTAACAGCACTTCTACTTGCTTACATAACTGTGGATTAAATAATACTTTTGACAGAGGCGCGAGACCGTGTCCTAAAAGGGGTAGCTTTTAATGCACACATGTGCCAAGTCATCTTTTATGTGAGAGCTTATTTTAAAAACAACGACGGTGAAATGCAATGTATAATGGACATTAAAAATAATAAAATGAGAATAAAACAAAACTGAACAATATGAAAGTAGCCTTATTAATTCAGAATAATGGTTCCCTTCACTGAGAATGCTGTTTTCCTTTTTGCCCCAATAATCAGTGTTACAGAGGAGATATACCGCTGCATAAAATAATAATGGAATATTGTTTGATGGTCCCGTTTTTCAATTTTTGCCAATTTAAGGGCAAATTCACTCAGGAACATGCATCACTCCATGATTTCAGTAACTAGTGTGATTGCTTGTCTGAATGAGGCTATCTTTATCAAGTAGAGAGATGTGTGTGTGTGTGTATGTATGTATGTATGTATGTATGTCATAATTGGACATAATACAATTCAGTGGAATTTGGTTGTGCTTTCTGCACAACCTCACTTACCAGTTGGTGAGGTAATCCAACATGTTAAACCCTAAACCTGATTTAAGAGAACCACAGTTGTTATATTTCCTTGACAGTGATGTCCATTAAGTAAAGATTATGTTTTCCTGCATGTGGTCTCCTGACCCTTACACAGGTAAAACCTGAAAATTAATAAAATATAAATATCGAAGTAAAGCAAATCTAAAGGAAAAGCTATACAGCATTACAAACATTAATTTTAACAATTTAACAATAAAAAAAATACCTACCAGCTGCTACAGCAGTATTCAATAATGATTGAAGTCAAACATGCATGTTATCATTTTCAGTTTGAGATATAAAGTATAACAAGTATTAGATCCTTAACTGTGTTTAAGGTGACATTTGTCAGTCTCCTATAGTAAAAATTTTATTTAGAAACTAGACATTTAGAAACTAGGCAAAAAGTAAAATTCTCTCAAATACATATATCGAGAAGAAGGACATAATGCACTGAAGATGATACGAAGTTTAGTTCCACTCACGAAAAAGCTGAAACTATTCTATACTGAATGTGTCTATTGATATGCTTTTGTTTCTGAATAGAGGTGGATCATCCGTAAACAGAAATGAATGAAGCGATATGACATCATGATATGACAGTCCACTATTGCTCAGTCTCTGTGGGTATTTTAATGTCGTTTCAATTCCAATGTAATATTGATTTATTATTTTGATTTCAAGGCTTCCTAATTTCTCAATGACTTTGTTTGGCTTACAAATAAGAAATTAAAAGAACACAAAAATGTTTCAAGAAAAATAAAGTAACTGACCACAGAGACCAAACATCAGAAAAGACAAATGATTATCCTAACTACCTAACCCAAGACCTGAGACTCCTAACCAAGTTTTCAGAAGACTGTCAAAAAAAAAGAAAGGTGATTGCCAGTCATTAGGTAAGTTAATTTAATCTTTTGTTTTTATTTGTTTTTTCTTGGGTTATGTAATCTTTTTGTTTTTTGCCTTTTTTTACCATTTTTCATTACACGAACACATCATCTTTTAATTATGCATTTTTGAAATTATTTAGGAGTTTTGTCAATCTTGGGTGTGTAATTTGTATATATATATAATTTGTATATACATACATACACACACACACTAGTTCTTAGATGTTTAGCTGTATTTTTTATCTAATTGTTCTTTTCAAATGTTAGTGAAGGGTTTTTACAATGTCATAATTATGCATTTGCTTGGAGTGTAGAGCTGGGCTTTGTTTTTAAAATAAAAGGACTGATTTCTAATAAATCAAGCAATTTGAAATTGGCCTTTTAAATATAACATTTCTACTCCATATTGGAGAAAGTTAAAAGCAGTGACTTCGAGTCTAACTCCCTAAGAGCAAATGAATGGAGTACAAATATGAATAGCTCAATCCACGTATCCTGTGTGGAACAATCATTTGGAGATTTCAATAGAAGAATATAAAGCAAGGATAGAATAGAGTAAATACTTATGACTGTAACTTGTTGCTTGTATCCTTACAATTTACATTGATTGTTTCCTAGTATGATTTAATTGCTTATTTGTACCCTGTTGACTATCATTAAGTGTTGTACCTTATTATTCTTGATGAATGTATCTTTTCTTTTTATCTCCACTGAGAGCATATGCACAAAAGATAAATTCCTTGTGTGTCCAATCACAGTTGGCCAATAAAGAATTCTATATATCTACTCCTTGTGGTTTATTACATACCAAGGGGAGCGGGGACTCCAGAAGATCTGGCAGGTAGATATTATCTTAGGAAACTGTGAGAAGATGTTGGAAGTAAAACAGATTTGACTTGCAAAGATATTTGATATAACATCTGTTTTTACTGTGTGGGAAAGACACCCTAAATCAGAGGCCTCCAATCTTGGCAACTTTAAGACCTGTGGACTTATATGAACATTTTTCTGGAGTCCTAAGTCTAAAGGTTGCTACCCCTGCCCTAGATGAACTATTGTCGATGACAGCAATTAATATTTTTTACTTCTCCTGCTCCTCACACTAATCTGCAAAACACAAAACAAAAAATCAGCTGCGATAGGCTGTTCAATATTGTACACAGATACCCGCAATATGTATAAAACTCACTCAGCAATTTTTCTGTTAGAAAAGCATGATGAGATTTATCGGATCGGCAGATCTCCTGAACATATTCGTGGTTACCTATGGGTTTCATTTTGATGTCCTACCTCAATTAAGTCTAGTGCCATTTGTTCTGCGGTTGTTGTTTTTGTCCCTTAGTATTATTTTATATTGCTTTGCATCGAAGGGCAATCTGGTGTTTATTCATCTGCCATTTTGTGATCCTCAGCATTTATCACATTGCATTGGCCAGGTATTTCATTCATGACCCAGAGTAACAATCTGCTTAGTAGGAACAAGGGACGTTTAAAGTTTCTCGGCTTCATATAGGCCACAGTCTCTTATGAGCAGAACAATCAAAAGTCATTTGCCTGGAGGACGTGAGGTTTGTCCGACTTGGCGGTTCATTTTCAGTCATGGCCGACTTGGGCCAAGATGAAGGCCAAAAGAATCCCATGCTAAAGTTGACTCTAATCCGTAAAATGCTTTTCCCTTGTCCTTTTGCAGCTCGATCATTAAAGGACAAAACCTCACTGCTGAGAGCCACGATTGCACAAAGTATCATTTTGCTGATTTGAAATGAGACTCTAACTGCAACATACTCTCAGTTTAATAACTGCTGTTGCACAAAACACTATTTCATTTTTCCCAATTAACCCTCCAAGAAAATGGTGAATATTCAGCATAATTATTTCTAAGCCAGCAAAAACACTCCTTCCGTAGCTAGAGCTAATGGAACAGAGTGGCTAACTATTCAGGACAATAAGTCATGAAACTGGTTCCCAGGGAGATGCAGAACACCTTCAAATTCTAACTAGCAGACGAATTGCGGAGAGAAGCTTTTAAATACACAAGGCTGGGAAGTAACTGAAAAACATCCCAGCTCCTCCTAATTTTATTAATTCCACTTTAAGTTGTTTTTAATAGCTGAACTTAGAGGCAGAGTAAGAAACCTCAGAAAACTGGTAAGGTTTGATGGCAGTGTAATTATATATTTCAGAAGCTGATGATGACGATTTTTGATTAGAGGAGAAAAATACTGTTGCTTTTATATTCCAGCCCTGACAAAGTGATTCACAAAGCTACCCCTAAAAAACAGTCTTTTTAGCAATAAGATCTCTGTGGAGGAACATATCCTCCAGATAGGTCTGCCTGGCACTTTTCCACTGTCTCCTAATTGTCTCCTCTTTTTTTCCTGTTCAAAAGAAAAGGCGATGTTTTGAAGTGCCTCTAAATTTTATTTATTGGAACCAGTTGCACCCTGATCCCATTTAAATTGATTGTCCACATAATCTTTCTGTTTTCTGAGTTTAGCCATGGAGCTTTTCAGGATGTGGACTTTACCTTCCGCGTCAACTAAAAACAAGTTGTTGCGTGTTAAATTTATTCCGTTTAGCTTTCAAAATCAAAATCTGTAAGAGAGTGTTGCAGATTGGCCCATATCAACTTTTCAGTAAGCTTCACCTTAGAGCAAATTTGAACCTATATATATCTTCATCTTCAGGCTGGTGCTTTTGGCTTCGTGCTTGTGCGAGCAAAGTGTGATCAGAGCTGCTGGTGGGGAAGTGTGGGGTGTTGGCTTTGTTGCTGTGAGTGGATTGATTGGTTGGTTGTGTTGTTACATCTTGATTGAAAACATCTTGAGTTGATGTTTGCAGATTAGTCTGCTGTTTCGTG
>JANHFT010008090.1:35887-48110 GCA_032467955.1 Pseudoxenodon macrops | reverse complement strand
AACTGTATGATGAACAATTGAAGGAACTAGGTGATATGATAGCAGTCTTCCAGTACTTAATGGGCTGTCACAGAGAAGAGGAGGTCAACCTATTCCTCAAAGCACCGGAGGGCAGGACAAGAAGTAACAGGTAGAAAATCATTAAACAAAGAGCCAACCTAGAACTATTAGCTAGAACCTAGAGATATTTCCTGACAGTGAGAACAATTAATCAGTGGAACGGCTTACCTCCAGAAGTCATGGGTGCTCCATCACTGGAGACTTTCAAGAAGAGACTGGATAGCCATTTGTCCGAAATGGTATAGGGTCTCCTGCTTAAGCAGGGGGTTGGACTGAAGACCTCTGTGGTCCCTTACAACCCTAATATTCTATGAACTATGTTCTATGAGCTATAATTGATAGAGAATGGGAATCTTTCCAGACTCACAGTATTTATTTCTTTTTAATCATAAAAGTGTACAGTATCTATTTCCTGTGTCTTCATGTAAGTTTCCAAGCCACTGACATAAATTTCAAGTGAACTCTAAACAATATTCTTTCGAATGAATGGCTAAGGGAACTAGGTACAGTATGTTTAGCCTAACAAAGAGAAGGCTTAGGAGACACATGATAGCTCTCTTCCAATATTTGAAGGGCTGTCATAGTGAAGAGGGTGTGGATTTGTTCTCCATAACACCCGAGGACAGGACAAGAAGAAATGGGTGGAAGTTTGTCAGAGGGAGATCCAACCTGGAAATAAGGAGGAATTTCCTGACAGAGAGAACAATTAATCAATGGAACAGCTTGCCTCCCGAGACTGGAGGTTTTCCAGAAAAGATTGGACAACCATTTGTCCAGGGTGGTCTCCTGCCTTGTTACAGGGTAGTTACAGAAAACGTCTGTAGCAATAGCACTTAGACTTATATATCACTTCACAGTGCTTTACAGCCCTCTCTAGGCGGTTTACAGAGTCAGCATATTGCCCCCAACAATCTGTGTCCTCATTTTACCGACCTCGGAAGGATGGAAGGCTGAGTCAATCCTGAGTCTGGTGAGATTCGAACTGCCAAACTGCAGTCAGTCAGCAGAAGTAGCCTGCAGTACTGCATTCTAAGCACTGTGCCACCGCGACTCTAAAGTAGATAAATGCAGGCACATTAACACTCCCAGACACTATTCAGGGGTGTCAAACTGGCGGCCCGCAGGCTGGATGCATCACGTGCAGGCCACGCCTACCCCAGCTCCGCAAATAAGAAAAACCTTGTAAAACATCACGTGATGGTAACATGACACGGTGAGTTTGACACCAATGCTATAGCTGGACTGTAATAAAGTGCTGATTATAAATTGTTGCTGAGGTTTTTTTCTGTTTTGTTAAAACAAATGTTAGCAAATAGAGGAAATAAATAACTGATCAAAACTAAGGTTTTTATACTGTCTTGATCATCAGGAGCTTATATGACTTTTTAATTAGTACTGCAGGCCTGCGTTTTGGCCTGCCACACTTTCAGCTATTCTATTATGCATGTTATCTTGTGGGTGAAATGGGAGGGGGTATCGTGTGGAGTTGCAGACGTGATCATGTTTACATTCTTTCTAGTGAGCCAAGGTCATCTTTTGTCTTCACACCAAATCGGAACATGTTGGAGGCATCTGCCAGCATGGCAGAGAGCGATTGGATAATGTGACAGATTTTTGGGTGTGAGGGCAGGATCTTGAACTTTATACTAAGGGGTGGAGACTGTAAATCTTCAGATTTGGGATGCAACAGTTTGTGCCAACATGTCTCTCCTAATAAATTGGAACTTTGAGGAAAGCTTCGCTTTGGAGTCTGATCTTTTTAGGGATGATATTTGGAACGCTGACACATATTTTCGAGTATTAGTAGATACTAGAAGCACTGAAATTGATCTATCAACTGAACCTCTACAAACCACCTTACAATGAGCTAACAAATCTTTTGGAACGGTTGTTTATTTCTCACTTAACTCCCACATTGCCCCATCCAAGACTAATTACTTGTTTTTTACTACAACAAACAAACATGATGACTTGTCTCCGGAATCAAAATTAATGCTGTTTACTTGCAGGTAAGCATAGTTAAGACTCAGCTAAAAGAAACTGTCACGCGAGCTAAACTTGTTTCGCTATATTCTATCATGCGTACATATTCATAAGTTATATTTTATAGAGAAATACTAATTCAATTGTCTGAATTAAATCTGAAACCAAAATGCTTCAGAATTAAGAACCATCATTCTTTTTTAGAGCAAAAAAACCCTTAGTTTTATATCTAAAAAGACTGCACAGGCAATCTATGCCCGAAATTATTAAATAAAAAAAAAGAAAAACACAGGATGACAAAGTTATTTTCTCTACTATATTTGGATGGCAAGCAATTAAAGAAGAGAGCAAAACATCAAATTTTTTAAAAATAAAATTAGCAAGCAAGTTAAAAAAGCTACAACAGGGCTTAGATTAGTTTGCTTTTTTTTGCATTGATGATATCGTGAAGAGTAGGTATCAATGTTAGTAGAACAACTCGCTCAATACAATCAGCTATGTAAATGTGGCAACTCTCCTTTACTGTATGTATAATTGATGTGGACCATGGAGAAAAAAGTTAGGTCTTTTGCCAGAGTCATCCAGCAATGATGTAACATAGCTAAGAATGTGAGATATGGATAAAGAAATCGTAACTATAAAAATCAGCACCTGAATTTTCATCTCCTCCACAGTCCCAAAGGTGCTTTTTCAGGAGACCACTGGTCTTTATTGTTTTTTCTTTTGAAGACATTTCACTTTTCATCCAAGCCGCTGCTTCAGCTCTCACAGGATAGTGGGGAATGGAAGGATCCATTCAGAGCTGAAGAAGCTTCTTGGATGAGAACAGAGGTGGGATTCTACCGGTTTCTCTAAAACCAGTTGTTAACTTTCTAGAACCAGTTGTTAACTTTCTAAACAGTTCCAAGAACCGGTTGTTAGAAGCAATCTCCTTTTGTTTTTTCCACTTTACAGGTTAATCCTGTAAGGAATTACAATATTCTAGTGTTGTTTTTAGCCTAATCGTTATTGCCCTGCTTACAGAAACTGCCCCTCCTTTAATCCTTATTACATTCTTGGTAGTATGCCAAATAAGCCACGCCCACAGAACCGGTTGTTAAAAAATTTGAATCCCACCACTGGATGAGAAGTGAAACATCTTCAAAAGGAATAACAAGAAAGTCCAGTTGCCTCCTAAAAAAAGCACCTTTGGGACAACCATGACCTGGATGACTCAGAATCTCTACAGACCTCTCCTCCACGGCTTATAATAGGAACAAAATGGGGCAGTGTCATAATTGTCCTGAATTTAATGGAAATAAGGGAAATAAGATAAGAATTTTTCAGCAGTGCTAATGACTGAACTCTAGGGCTGGTCAAGTAATTCTTGCAGAAATTACATTATTTTGCTTCGGTCAATGGTAATTTTGGCTGATCCAGGAAACTGGCCAACTGGAATCCCGTGTGTTCTTCTATTGTGTCTCAGAGTAAATCTTAAACCCAAATGTGTGTTTTGGTAGTAATTATGAGCCAAGAGAATCTCTGGGTCTGTTTGACCCAATCTTTAATCCAAAGACAATGCAAATTTGTTCTGTAAGTAACAGCATAGTATCTTCTGGTTTTTTTTTAAATTACAGTAAATGTAAAATGTACAGCCTTGCCCTAAGATTTATGATACTTTTAATATTGTGAGGTACTCTAGTTTGTTAGCCACAATGAAAGCAATATTTCCGTTCTTCTAGGGTAGGGAAGGAACTACAGAAATTAGGGATACCTTGTTTTTCTATGGATATAGGCATATAAAATATACTCTTTATCTTGTAGTTTCAGGTTCATACCCAGCTTACAACATTGACATTCAGCACTGATTATGCTGTGTAGGATGCAACAGTTCTTTAACATTAGCAAAATTTGCCCAATAGCAATTTAAAGCTGTGTGAGGCGTTACATGTCTGTAAAATGCACCTTATATGCATTGCCCATGAAATGTCAAAATAGCATTATTTCCCTTTTGAGAAATACAAAGTAGAATTTCAGCTAACTGAAATGATACAACTTGGAACCAGGCCAGCTAATCATGGATTGGATTTTATGTCCCATTGAAATAACAGATGCTCCAGCAGCACGCAGCACCTACTGCACTGCCTTCCTGCTGCTTCAGTGCTAATTTAGAGCCCATCCGTTGCCCAGTCACCTATACTAGCTCATTGTGCATTACAAGATAGTATTAACATAAACAGGCACATTTGTAAAGCCATTTCTGATATGATCCTCTGATATAAAAGGAAATGATGACCTACAAATCAAAAAAGATTCACTCTGACATGCATCTGAGCCCTACCTCCTCATTTTAATGCTCAGGTTACAATACATTCAGTTGTACTCTATACACTCAGTATCAGCTGGGCCTGTTTGGTTCAGTGTCACCTTTGTTTCCAAACTAATTTTAAAGTTCCGTAGTTGTAAGGATCTTACTCATTTTTCAAGCCTGACCCATCTAACCAGAACTATCTGGGTTACTGCTCTCAGCTGGTATTCATTTGCCACCACTCTCATTTTTTGCCTCTTAACCAGGGCTTCAGGAGCAAGGCTAAAAGGAAGGAAAATATCTAGTTAAGACTTTTGCCTATAAATAAAAATATAAGGACAGTTTAAATAAGCATTTTGGCAGTCAGTCTGAAGAGGTCTAGGTCTTTTGAGATGGGTTATCATCTTATAATCTCCAGGGCACCAACTAGCTATAAAATGTCTTCTTATAATAGTATTTAGTTTATTAAAAAATAAAGAACAGCAAAGAAAAATACCTGTGGGTATTAGGTTTAAAGGAAATGATTAAGAGCAAGTGTAAACAAAAGAACAATGACTAAGCTCACCCAGGATGGAGATTGACTCTCAGGGAATCAGGCAAAGACTTTAAGCATATTTGAAATGAAATGAAATAATAGTTTCAGTCAAGTACTTACTACACCTAGACATCTGTGTGGCTTCAAAACCTTTTGGCATCCTGAAAGATTATATTCCACAACCCTAAAATGGATTTACAATTGTTTCTTTCTCTCCTAATGAGCGGCTTCCTCAGAAGATTAAAAAAATAAAAATAAATCATCCAGCAAAGTTTTGGATGCCAGCTATTGAGCCTCAAGGGAGTGGTGAGTTGTGTTTGCTTTGGGATTTAACCAAATGTCCCTCCTGAGTTTCATTACTGGAGGATGAGTTCGACTGAAAGACCATTATTTGTCTATTTTGATCTAATGGAGTCCAATGAACCCTCTAGCAAAGTTAATTACAGAATCATAATTACAGAATAATACCACTCATTTTTGTTTCTTTTTGAAAGACTTCTTTTTATAGTTTTTTCTTTCTTTATAACTTCCCGTGTTGTTTTTTTGTTATTTCTTTCTTTTTTGTATTAAACTAATACTGTAAAACAAAAGAGTAGCGTTCCTGTCAACTGTGGAATAGGCAATTGCTTTTCTTTCTCAATTTTTGAGACAGAAAAGTATATGTTTTGAGCATCATGTAAGCTAATGCCTAGGATAATCTACATTTACAAAGAGGATAAAAAAAGTATTACAAAGGAGTATAACATTGTTATGTTTGCTGCACTAGCTCCACCCTCACCCCGATATAACAATGCATCAGATTCTAGCAATACTTGATTAGTTTTTCACGTGAATTGTTTCACTTATAGATAAACGAAAACAGTCATACTACCTTCCTGGCCATTTTGCCATTCATCCCACGTTGGATTGCCTATTGAAAACGTGACATCATCAATACACAAGTCATGGTCACGTTTAAAGCTGACAGCTTTCAGCATTATCAAATGAGAGACGAGTCACTGCTTCATTTCAAGGCCAAAATTTACATCTCTTTCAATCTGAAGATGTCAACGTGATGATTTTTAATTTCCCGTTGCCATTGTATTCTGGCCAGTTCCGTCACCACGAAAGAAAACCTCCACAGGTTAGTCCTACTAAGCTCCATTTCAACGGTAGCGAAATGGAAATCTGCACAAATGACTTCCATTATGCCTTTATTTTCCTACTGGTATAATGGCAACTTGCCACTTAAAATCAGTTCATACATTCCTGATCATTTATTATACGTTCCCCCCCCCAGACCATTGGAAATACACTGTAATGTTTAAGAATTAGCACGAGGAGACATTGAAGTGCATTAAAAATATGCCCAACTTTTCTTACCTCTACCAGATGAGGTGTTGGGTTGAATCCACACTTGTTGCAGACCTGCTGCTTACAGGTTGTGCAGGTATTATAATTGGAGGGCTCTCCAGAGCCCACGTTTATCTCCGCTTTGCAGAGGGGGCATAAAACCCTTTCTTTCGGCACTTCCTTTGGCTTGGTTACTTGTTCTGCTTTCGCTTGCTTTGCAGCTGGGACAGTTCCAGGCTTACTCTGCATCCCAGGTCCAGTGCTTGGGGCCTTAGGGCCAGCTTCTTTGCTGGCATCACTGAAGACAATTTTTGGAGGCACTTTGCCAGGGGACTGTTGACTTGGTGGAGTGGCCTCTGGCTGGACAGACATGAGTGTGCTTGCCTGGGTCAGGAGGGAAGCTCCAAATCCAAAAAGCTTCCCGGTGAGGCCCTCTTGGGTTTGTTCTTGAGCCCCCCCGGCACTGGGGGGAGGGAGCGGAGTCTTAGCTGGGGAGTCTCCTACAATCTTTCTCTGATCAATGGATGAAGGCTTTGCTTGTTGATGCTGAGGGGAAGACTTCATCACTTCCTGAGGAGCAGCAGGTTTTGGCTGGACTTGGCTGGGTGGTTCTCTCTTCGGCGAGACTGGGGGATGTTTGGGGGATGGGGGTTGCATGGTTGCAGCACTTGGCCTGGGCCCTGGCTGCATAGTTCCGGGTTGTTTTTCTGGTCCTGTTGCCGCTTGGGGCTGTGGTTGTGGTTGTGGCTGTTTGGCAGGGGAATGGGAAGGAGAAAGGGAAGGAGAATGTAATTGCTGCTGACTTTTGGAGCGGGGTGCTGTGGTCATGTCCATTCCCAAAGCTCTCTGCATCTGGCAATTTAAACATAGCCATTCTTTAACCTAGAAGACAATAATAAAACAGAGTAACCCATCAGCAGCAAATGCAAGATTGTCATTAAACTGCAGATTCTGATCCGCCTGATATGCCTGCACACATATGGAATATTGCCTTTTACTCATTAAACTAAATAAAGCATACTGTATCTGTACCTCTTTATAGGTCTTATAGGTATTTTGTTGCAAGTCATTTGTCCTTTTTGGGAGCTGTTATCTGAAGGCTTCTATTGTTTCCTCTAATGCATCCAGCGTGTGTATTTCTATGAGCTGGTTCTTATTTCTGATGGTTTCCATCTGACCATCTCAGGAATATAGCCTGTCACTCTAACCCTTTTCCAAGCTGCTGTGACATCAGCCATAAAATAGCCTCAATGGAGGCTTCACTTCAACAGATATTTATAAGGGCAGCAACTACAAGAATGAATTGGGTCTATCTATTGTGGCCCATTGGGCTTGTTTATCTTACCTGGAAAGATACTTTGGCAAAGGCAGAACTATACCAGCAGCAATGTACAAAAATCACATTATTTGGGCCCAGTATTACCACTTTCTGCCCTTAGTTTCCTAAAACTACGAAAGATTGTAAGCCCAGCAATCTTTCTGAGGCAAACAGGTGTGGAATTTTTTCAGTTGGCTGTGCACTCAGTATAGAAAGCAAGGCACATCTTCGTTCAATAAACCCCCTAGATACAAAAAGAAAACTGTGGCATGTTTTGGCTAAGCAGTAATAAATGAATTATCTTCCCCCATGAGGAATATACCAATGACATAGCAATATCTGAATCAAGTTAATTAAAGAGGCTGCTTAGGAGCCACAAATCTGTTGATTCTTGGAATCCCCAAGATAAAACGTGGCTATATGAGTGTTAATATGCAACATAGTTAAATAATCACAATTATTTATAAACTGGCATATTTCTTTTCCCTGAGCAAGCACTTATAGTCTTAAAAATCTGTATGATAATAAGATCTGCAAAATGGCAAAAGAATAACTGAGAACATTACAGTTAATAGAGATAGTTGTGAAAGTGGCAAAAGGTTCAAATCACCCCCATGTTTAAAAACATACCAATTCTAAACCCATCCTTACCAGAGGTGGGTTCCTACCAGTTCGGACCAGTTCTATAGAGTAGGTAGTAAGCCGGTAGTAAGTAAGTTCTGGTCCGTAGACGCTGCCATCTTTTTTGGGGAATTTGTTTTTGGGGGAAAAGAATTTTTTTGGGGGGGGATTTCCCCCCGGGTTTTTTTCTTCTGCACATGCACAGAAGCCGAGTTTCCAGCACTGCGCATGCGTCACCATCTTGTTTTTGGCCTTTGGGGGGAATTTTTTGTACTTTTTTGGTACTGCGCATGCACGCACATGTGAAGCGCAAGTGCGGCCACATGGTAGCGCAGGAGGAAGCGAAGCGGTGGTGAGGTAAGTTAGAACCCACCCCTGATCCTTACCCTTGCATCCTTCTATTTTCTCTGATCTAATCCTGTTAGTTTCTCAGCCCATTCAGGCCTTCTTTCTATCACAACTGGAGTATGCTCACCACATAGTTAAGCTCCACTTGACTTTTAGAAGCTAAAGAGGGCACACAAAATGACTCAGTTACACACATATGTCAAATAGAGCTATCTATACAATCACGCTCAAACTGCATTCAAATGTTGCCTTCACTATTAAGAAATATGCACTTGTTTGAAAACAGATCTAATCCATACTATTAAATTATGTCTGTTTGATACTTTGCAACCTTCAATAGGGCAAAATGGTGCATCATAGAACAATATTGTTTAAATCAATGTACCTCAAACGAGCTAACTTACAGAATGCACCCAAAATATGAGATCCATGAGTCCTGTGGAATTGAAATTTGGCATAGTTGTCGCCAGTTCAGAGCCATCATGCCATCTAACGACACTTCCTAGAATCTTGAAGATTGCATGGCACAAGAGAAAACGGGAGTGGCATATTCCCACCCTCTTTGACCCTTGTGCCCAATCAATTGGTGACAAGGCTGAATAGGCAAGCAGCCATTGGCTGCTTTGGAACCAAAGCTGAAATTCAAAATCTCTTAATAGCGTTGGCCCATGAAGGAAGAATAAGGGAACGATTCAAATGCCTGGTGGCAAAGTAGAGCTGATTGGGAGGTGCTCTTCCTTCCTGCAGAAAGGGGGCCCTTGAGAACATGGTGGAATTGGAGGAGGGGAGTTTCCTTCAGTGTTCATGGATTCCTTTGTTCACCCTCCACACAACAAATCAGATCAGCCGAGTGGGAGGAGGCTTCAGTGGGACTCTCATGAGTGTCCTGCTTATATTATATGTGGAAAGAGAAAGTGTGAGGGAGAATGTGATCAGCTAAGGCTGGCTGGGTGTCGCTGGAGAGGGGTGAGTCAGAACACACCAGAATGTCCTTACAGGGACAGAGATGATACAGAGATACAGCTTTCCTTGTGATCCGTTGTCCCCTCACCTCAGCAAAGTAGCAGGCAGTTCCATGGGTTAGCCAAACAGCACAAGAAAGAAGCTTCACTGGGGGCTCTCCTGAGGGTCGTGAGGGAAGGAGAAATGGTGCAAGCCTATATTATATGGGGAAAGAATGACCTAACATGTTGTCCAGTTATCCAAAAGGCCGATCAGAATCCATAGAAGTGCTTGTGAGATCATAACTTTAAAATGCAATACAAGAAAGTGACACACAGCCTTCTCACCAGTTTCTCCCACTACCCACTGTTTCCTTTTTTTTTAACAGTGATGATCTCATGGGCAAGAAGTTTTCTGGAGACTCTACACACTCTTGACACTCTACCCTCTCCAGTTTTCTTCTCCCGGTTCTGGTTTTCAAACACACTTTCCTGTTTGTTCTCTTGCTGTTTGTGCTCTCTAGTGAGTCATGGTGGCACAGTGGTTAGAGTGCAGCACTGCAGGCTACTTCTGCTGCCTGCCGGCTGCCTGTAATTTGGCAGTTCAAATCTCACCAGGCTCAAGGTTGACTCAGCTTTCCATTCTTCCGAGGTGAAAAAATGAGGGCCCAGATTGTTGGGGGACAATATGTCGACACTGTAAACCACTTAGAGAGGGCTGTAAAGCATTGTAAAGTAGTACATAAGTCTAAAGTGGTATTACTATTGCTCCATTTGAGAAGAGGTGGCACTGGCATGGAGTCTGCTACGGAACAAAGCTGTATGCTATCGCATTTTTCTGCAAGGTCTGTCTCTCAGAGACATGTGTTATTTTGCGTTTGAAAGAGACACTTTTGAACTCTGGACCTAGTGAGCTAATCTTAATGGCATATATTTTCTTGTATTGCATTTTAATGTTATGATCTGTAGACACAAGCATGGTTTTCCATTCTGCTCAACTTTATATATATAGCTAGAGCAGGGGTCAGCAACCTGCGGCTCTGGAGCTGCATGTGGCTCTTTCATCCCTCTGCTGTGGCTCCCTGTTGCTGGTTGGCTCCACAATTGATAGGGCTTTCGGTTAGGGCAGGTAGAGGAAAAAGGATGCCATGCTAGGAGGAGACTCTATGGTGGGAGAACCGGACTTCTGGTCGGCTCCAGAATTGAACGGGGGCTTCCGGTTAGGACCTTTGTGGCTCTTTGAGTGTTTAAGGTTGCCAAACCCTGGTCTAAGTAAAGGGTTAGCATATTTAATACTGCATATCATAACAGGGGCGAGAATAGTTTATGCCCAACAGTGGAAGAGTGAAAACACACCCAAAGAAAGGGAAATAATAAAGAAAATACTTCATTGTGTAGAATGTGATAGACTGACGCTAGAACTAAAACATAAAGGAGAGACAGAATACCGTGAGATTTGGAATAGATTATCAATGGTTAGATTTAAGGAATAGAAGTCGGAACAAGAAAGAACAAGGATGCATAGATTGAAACAAAAGGCAATATCTGTAATATAGTATATGTGTAAGCGTGTATAGGAGGTTAAGTATGTGTATATAATTGGTAAGTACCGTATTTTTTGGACTATAAGAGGCACCAAGATTTCAAAGAGGTAAGTAAGAAAAAAAACGTCTTTATCCTCCCCGGCACCAAGAGCACTCTGCAGGCCTCCCAAATCCTCTACGTACTCTGTTTTTGTGAAAAACGGGCCCATTTTTCATAAAAATGGGATGCAGGGGCGGGACTTCAGGAAGCCAAAATTGCTATATTCGGTGTATAAGATGCACCAACATTTCCACCCTCTGTTAGGGGGGAAAAAAAGGTGCGTCTTATACTCCAAAAAATACAGTAGCAATGTATGTTGAATACAGAAGAGACTTGTGTTATACTTTATATGGCGGAGATATCGCCAAGACGGTTCCACCATGTACAATTTTTTTTTAACAATAAAGTTTTTTAAAATGTAAAAAAAAATCCAGATGCTTGGTAACCGGTTCGTATTTACGACGCTGGCAGTGTCCCTAGGTCATGTGATCCCCTTTTGCGACCTTCTGACAGGCAAAATGAATGGGGAAACCAGATTCAATTAACAACCATGTTACTAAGTTAACTGCAGGGATTCACTTAACAGGGAAGGCAAGAAAGATCGTAAAAGGGTGAAAAACTCACTTAACAAATGTCTCACTTAACGACGCAAATTTTGGGCTCAATTATGGTCGTAAGTCGAGGACTACCTGTAGTAGGTAGCTTCTGGGTTAGAGAATTATTGGTTTGACTCCAGAAGCTTGGGAAGTCCCATTTAGAGTGGTCATCTTGGTGTAAAGAGCCCTGGTGGCGCAGTGGTTATATTGCACGTGAATTTTGTCGACTGTCAGGAGTTCGATTCTGACCAGCTGAAGGTTGATTCAGCCGTCCATCCGTCCAAGGTCGGTAAATTGAGGACCCAGATTGTTGGGAGGCAATATGCTGACTCTGTAAATCGCTTAGAGAAAACTGTAAAGCACTATTAAGCGGTATATAAGTCTAAGTGCTATTGCTAAAGTGGTTAATATCAGATTTTAACCCATGTTATAATTATTTTTATATAAGTACAGGGACGTGGTGGCTGAGTGGCTAAGACGCTGAGCTTGTCGATCAGAAAGGTCGGCAGTTCAGCGGTTCGAATCCCTAGTGCTGCATAAGGGAGTGAGCTCCCTTACTTGTCCCAGCTTCTGCCAACCTAGCAGTTCAAAAGCACGTAAAAAATGCAAATGGAAAAA
>JANHFT010008090.1:13406-24118 GCA_032467955.1 Pseudoxenodon macrops | reverse complement strand
ATTGGATCTACTGTGAGAATGCCTTGGGGCCTTGTTTCTTGGCCTCTCCAGAGTTTTGCAGAAATTCTCGGGGATCAAATTGTTGAGTTGCTAAAAATAAATCCTTCACCAAGGTAACCCCAACCCATATGCTAAGAAAATACCATGCAACTACCATATGAGCATATGGAATGTGATGAATTTATTATGCAAATACATTCGGTCTGCCTTTTTTGTGTAATTTATTCTGCTCTTCCTTGCCCTATGAAAGAAATGTGGAACTCTGCAGGATATAGTTAAGATTCATCTATTAACTAGAATCTCGTTCCTCAGTTCATCTCTCACTCTCTTTGAAGATATACTCTCTTTGTATTTTCAAGTTGATAACAGAAGGCCCATAACTGGGGTACTTTATTTTTCTTTAAAAAATGTAAAGTGAGCTTTTCAAGACTACCAAGTGATAGGCCAAAGATCCAGAGGGAACCTGGTGGAAACTAAACTTGATAATGTCTCCATGGGTGAGGTGAAATTTCCTCATGACTTCATAATATAATAGTGGGGAAATACTGATGGATCCCCAAATGCAAGTATTTGGCATATGGACCAGAATTACGGTATGTGGCTAGAAACATAATGCAGGCGGTCCTCGACTTAACGACCACTTTTCTTGTCACAGTGAATCACTGCAGTTGTTAAGTTAGTAACGCGGTTGTTAAATGAATCTGGCTTCCCTTTTGACATTTATTTACTTATTTTTATTTATTTATTTTGTCAAGCACATATTAGAGAGTATATATGAGTATAAACATGATTTGAATACATGAAATGAATACGAATAAAAGGGAATATTAGGACAGGGTTGGTAGACACGCTGGTGCGCTTATGCACTCCCCTTAAAGACCTCTTAGAAATGGGGTGAGGTCCACAGTAGGCAGTCTAAGGTTAAAGTTTTGGGGGTTTGGGGAAGAAACCACAGAGTCAGGTAGAGCATTCCAGGCATGGACCACTCTGTTGCTGAAGTCGTATTTTCTGCAATCGAGTTTGGAGTGGTTTACCTTAAGTTTGTATCTATTGTGTCCTCCTGTATTGTTGTGATTGAAGCTGAAGTAGTCATTGACAGGTAGGACATTGTAGCAGATAATGTTATGTACTACGCTTAGGTTGGATCGAAGATAGCGAAGGTCTAAGTTGTCTAAGTTCAGAATTTCAAGTCTGGTGGCATAAGGTATTCTGTTGCGAGCAGAGGAGTGGAGGACTCTTCTCGTGAAATATCTCTGGACACGCTCAATTGTATTAATGTCCGATATACTGTTCTTTGTTTCTAAATTTCTCTGTTTTTGAGGATCTTACAGCAACTTATGATCGTGATATTCTTGCTTTTGCCTTCCTTCTCAGTTCATTAACTCTTCCTTGATATCTTTGGCTTATGATTCAGTTCTCATTCATTTATTCAAGTCACATTTATTCAACACCCATGCCTTGGTCATATTTCTTCTGGTTTTACAACACAAACCTAAGTACCCATTCTCATTGCCTTTCATTTATTTTTATGTTTCAACTCACATATTCAACTTTCTATTCCATGTAACTAATTATGTGGAAGTATATTCTTATTCATACCCATTTAATGCCATTTAATTCTATTTTTCTTCTCAAGTACAACTACACTGCTCTTTGATATATTAATTTTCAGATACATGCTCACTGCTGCATTATACAATCAACCTAACATTTGCTGCAAATAATTCAGAATCAGAACCAACACTGTCTGTAAACAAACATCTGAATCTCCACCAGTACATCTCTACCTTCTCCACAGCATTTTTATATTTTAATTCATAAATACATTAAACAACCTAGAGGAGATTATACATTCTTGTCTTATTCACTACTCTGGGTTGACTCAATTACTAAGCATTCCATTTATTCTCACTTTACTTTCAACATAAACCATTCTTATCACATTCAGTAAGTAACTTACAACTCTTTATTTGTGAAAAACATTCCATAATTCAAATTCAATTTCTGGAAATGGACAAATGGGCAATAAACATCCTTTCCCACATTCATACACTTGTCAATGAAAAAAAAATAGGTCTATGGTCCCTTGCCTGACTGAACAGCACTTCCCTAATTTTTTTCATGGCTATTCCTTCCTGTGTAACCATTTGAAGAGAATTCTGCTGCCAAGCCATTCCCAGACACACTTAACATTCTAATCTCCTGCAAGTTTTTGCATTGATCCAGCTACCTTTGCATCAGTATAATGGAACAACAACAGCATTCTTCTAATTGTCAGACACAGATGTAGTCTTCATACACACATTAAGCACAGCTACATCATAAGCAAACCACATTCACGCTTTAATGTTGTAACACTACCCCAGTTGCATTATCTGTCACTGCAGCCTAAGCATTTTCCAGTGCTTTCACAGAATTTATGACTTCCATTATTCCCCTCTCCTCCCCTGGACACTAACTTGTATAGCATCTGTTTCTATGTTCCTGAATATTTCTATTTAAAGTCAAGAAATGACTTAAAAGTTACACCGGTTAACATCCTCCATCAAAGTGGTATTTTACAGAATATTTCTGTAAAAATATTCTTTTTCTCCCACAATGAATAGAACCTGTTCCTTGTTTCCATTCATTCTCTACTAACCAAATATCTGCTTTATTATGTTATTCAATACTTTTCTCCTATTCTGATTTTTTTCAGCAATCATTCCTTTATATGTATTGTCTCATCCCAAGCATCTTTAACTTATCCTTTCATCAATTACTCTTTTTCATGCATCCATTATTGTAATTATTGTAATTCTATGTATTTATATTGCTTCTATGATGTTTTGTAGGTTTATTCTTTCAGCTCTCTTCAGTGGAACTTCCACATTTTTCTTTCCATTTATTCTGTTGTAAAATTAATCAATATTTCAATCCTTTTCTATACAAAACTGATTCTTTCTCATTTTTGCTGTAATCCCTTTCACTTCTTTTGCATGTTCATTTTTCCAAGATTCCCCCTTTGACACTATTAAAAATGGTCTGTTCAACATTCAGATAATTTTATATAATTATTTCAATCTTTCATTATGAAAAGATTGAATGATTCTTAGATTTATAAATCTTTCTTTCCTATATGCATGCATTAACAAATATGGCTAAATTATGTATTTGAAATGAACACATCTTTCTCTAAGCAGGTTCCAGTAAACAATCACCATTCCAATTCATTCATGAACCTTCAAGTGGCCCAGTAACTTTCCCCATATTTTCTGGTCTCATATCCACCAACCGATTAATTAACAAACCAGTGTTTATCTTACAAATCATATTCATTCAGAATTTGCACAACTGAGCTGAAACCATATCCCTGATCTTTTTCATTGTAACTATTAACTGGAGCATTTCATTAACTTAAAAGCATGAATTCTGAGACTTATACAGGTTGAGCTGCAGTGGTGCAGTGGTTAGAATGCAGTACTGCAGGGTACTTCTGCTGACTGCCAGTTACCTGCAATTTGGCAGTTTCAATCTCACCAGGCTCAAGGTTGACTCAGCCTTCCATCCTTCTGAGGTCAGTAAAATGAGGACCCAGATTATTGGGGGCAATATGCTGACTCTGTAAACCGCTTAGAGAGGGGCTGTAAAGCACTGTGGAGTGGTATATAAGTCTAAGTACTATTGCTATTGACAAGAATCTAGAGCATAACATTATGTTACGGTAGTAACTTTATTAATATCACTTATTATTATGCAAATTAGTTTCTATTATGCACTTTAGTATTTTCATTCTGAATTAAGTTTACATCTTCACTCAAGACGATGAGAATACCTTCATTCATTTCTATTATGTCTTTTTTTTCATTTAGTTTCAGAAACACACGTCAGATCTATCTCCTCTCCTCTTCTTCCCTCTTCACTATTTTCCTCCCTCCCTCCCTTCCTTCATCACAATTTTACATATGCCCATCATGTTTCACTCATGCCCATTATTTATCCATTCATTCAAGGTTTTTTTCTCCAAATATTTTTCAAAAATAGGCAGAGTTTAGAGTAGGTTACCAGCCTTAGCTATACCTGCGCTTTATGCACAATTCTAATAGTGTGGACTGGCCAGTTCTAGCATTTTGGGTCTCTGAGATGAGTCTGGGATGAGGGTGCTGTGCAGATCAGGGATGGCATGCTTTATTCCCAGCATAAGTTGGGAAGGGTGCGGAGGGGTACCCAAGAGATGCTGCAAGGTTTGGGGAAGGCATGCAGAGGACTGTGGGTTAAGGAGGGTCCATAGGGTTGGAGAACAGTTTCTGTGAGTCAGGAAAGACATACCAAAGGCTGCACAGATTAGGAAAACAACAAGAGTGGCAGATTTTGGGGTAGTGCATGGGTGTGTGGTATAGAGCGAGAAGAGTGCACAAGGTTCCTTCCTCCTTGTCTCTTCCCCCCTCCCTCCCTTCCTTCCTTTTCCAGCAGGCAGGCAAGTAGCTGCTGGGCAGGGTAGGGTAGGGATTGCAAGACTGGCTGGGAAACTGAAAATGAAGATCAGGTGACCAAAGCAGTAGCCCAGCAGTGCAACAACAGTACTGAAATAGCCACAACTTTCCCAAATTTTATTTCCTTTGGAGTTATGGGTCTTGGATTCTGGATTCATTTTGTAAATTAGTTCTTTTAAGGTACCTTAGTTTAAAAATTATTGGTCTACTGTTTCATCAAGTTAAAGAATTTTAGTAGTATGTAGATTATGTGGAAGCATCATGAAATATAAGGGGTCTGTTCATTATTCCTTCTTTTAAAAATATTAACTTACAGGGCCATTCAGTGATGCTGACTGTGGAAAACAGCTAATGGAAGAAATATAAATGATTAAACTATCCCACCTCTGACAATTCTGACAATATCCCTTAGTCCAAGTCATTTGATTGCCACATATAATTACATTTCAGTAAACAGCGGATATTGATTTTACATAATACCAGAACAACAGTGCCTCAGAAATAGAAAGGCCATCACTATATATTTCACCCATCTGTTCTACATCGGCAAGTTTAATAAGCTGTTTCGTTTTTCTTAGCAGTTGTTGCTTTTTTTACATAGGGGATTTTTCACTGGTAGGGCTTTGTATTTATTTCATGTAACTATAATTTTATAATATCTATTCTATTTCTATGTATTTTAAAATTGGATTTCAACTTATTTTTCTCAGGATATTTGGCCTAAGCACTGAACTCAACAGATCTTAATGTACAGCAGGCATATATAATATTATACTATACAGGGCCATCAAGGCACTATTGAAGACAATTTATTATTTCAGTCACTAATGGTTCATTAGTTTAGGCAATTATTAAAGAAAAATTCATCTTAAACATGTTCAGTCATCTTAAATGTTTTCAGTGACTTCCAGAGATCAATGTCAACTACAATAGAAGAGCATTAGCAAATTGGATAATAAATTAGATTAAAAATAATAAGAGTTTAAAAGGCACTTGATCAACTGTTACACACACACATATGTATGTTTGTGTATGTATATATATATCCAGCACAGCTGTTTTTGTCCCAATACTTTAACTTGTATTAGAACTAAATACATTCCTCTTCACAAATAGTCTTTTTACACACACATATATATCTGAACATAATATAAATCTCAAAATGTTTTAAGCAGAAGAAGAGTTAGGCCTGGCTAGATTTTGTTTCAATCAAGGAAAAGCTATTAACCTCTGTCCCACAGCTGCTTGTCTAGGCCTTCTCCGAAAGCAGAAATTCTGCCATTTTAAAAATTCCCACAGAGTTCTCTATGTGCTGCCTGTGCCGTTTTCAAGGATTAGAATTTAACAACTCTGCAGTGGAAATATGGCATATTCTCATTAAGTGCCCTTTCTCTCCCAGGGCATACGCAGAAATCATTTGCAAAAAGGCCAGAGAAAGCAGAAACAAAGCCTTCTTTTGCATTTTTACATACTATTCTTATACTACTGTATTTTCTTTAGAAAGACTTCTTTTGAAAAACCTCAATGTTTTCTCTAAAGTTAAATCATGTAAAAATGACAGAAACATCTGGTTTTTCAGGAAAACGTTTCAAATATTTGCTTGGAAATGACTATTAAATGGGAGATGGGGGCAAGCTTTGCTGCTGATTTTGGAAACAATGACTGATGCAAGCAGGATCTGTGGAACTCTGATAAGATGTCTGAACAATCAAGACTTTATAGATAGATTTCCTGTTGTTGGTTTGAGTATGGGCGTGCTTTCAAATAGAATACCATTAATCATTTCCAAAAGAAGTGAAAAAACTGTCAATATCAGAACAAGGTAACATTACGTTTTACTGTCATAATGATCTGCATATCTTGCTATGTATTTACACAGATTTGGCTGACAAAGAATGTCAAATTATTTGTAGAGCTAGGAATGACTTCTCCAAATCTATGTGCTGGATGCATCACTCCTGCCCACCAAATAGTTTCCTTTGTAGTGCAGAATAGAGGTGCCCTCGTTCCATTCTCTATTTTGATTCTTGTTACGTACATAAAAGGATTAAAGTGGAATAACCTGCTACTGTACCTGAGGCTGTCCATGCTGATTATGAACAGGACTGTTTCCATTGATTGGGGAATGTTCTGATTTTTAAAAATATATAGGTATAGAAATGTCAATTTTTGTTATTAAGTCCTCTGCTCTTTTAACTGGGGCTTGTTGTTTGTATCTCTCTTCTCCAGCTTTTCCCTAACTTTTATCCCATTTTGCCAGCTAACACTTGTGGATCTTTAAAGTGCTTGCTGATGTCTAATAAACAAAAATACAGGTAGTCCTCAACTTACAATAGTTCGTTTACTGACCGTTCAAAGTTACAACAGCGATTCATGAATGTTTTTTACACTTACGACCATTGCAACTCATGGTCACATGAGCAAAATTTGGATGCTTGGCCAACTGGTTCATATTTATGATGGTTGCAGTGTCCTGGAGTCATGTGGTCTCCTTTTGCGACCTTCTGACAAGCAAAATCAATGGGGAAACTACATTCACTTAACAACTCTGTTACTAACTTAACAGCTGCAGTGATTCACTTAACAACTGTGGCAGGAAAGATCATAAAATGGGGCAAAATACACTTAGCAACAGAAATTTTGGAATAAATTGTGGTCATAGGTCAAAGGACTACTTGAATTTTTTTCAAGTTGTACTAAATAATGGGCTCTGATCTGGCCATAGGGACTGACTGGATTGTGTTGGGCACAAACTAAACTGGAAATGACCCACAGTCATTTTCTAACACATTGCAGTTTCATTTCTTTAACACTTTATACTTTTTAAAATTCTGGTTGCTTAAAATAGCCTTTCTGTAACCTCAGATGACACAGCAATTATAAAACTACCATCAGGAATGGAAATGTAAGATAAACTAACCATGCACCATTGCAGCAGAAAAATACTGGAGCTAAAACTTCATTCCTGGCCACTTTTCAAGATGAGGTCCTTAGGAATGAGAAGTATTTTTTGAAGGTACAAGTACAGTAGTCCCATACTTTCTCTTCTTTGAATTAGCCTCCCAATGCAATAATTGGACAACAGGAAAGGTTTGTTCACTCTACCTGCTAAGGGCCTAAAATACATGCTCCCTTGAATGCAGAAAAATCAGAATGGCATTTAAAAAATAACAACTTATTAATTAATTATTACTTAGGGCAATGTATGTTAAAATAAAATACTTAAGATACTTCAAAATAAACAATGCATGCAAACTTCTAAAAACAACAGCAGCTCTAAAAAAAAAACCTATACAGTAAAAACACTGGTCCCCAATTAAATTTAATCAGGGGAGAGCATTTTAAAGCTAGAGAGCTGCCATGAGGGGAACACATGAGAGTTACCTGATCATTATTTTAAACCAGTGACGTGCAAATAGATGTTCCAACTGGTGATTCCTATGTGTATGAAGCTAAATTTACACTTCCATCTTAAATTCCTTTCCTATGAATTATCCACCCAGAACTGACATTGTCAATGAGCAATATGCCATAATCCCTGGATAGTTGTCCCAATAGGTGCCAGATGTTGCTCACACTTTAATTGCCTCTAATGTGTCATTTTGCTGTCTGGTCACTGAGATTAGAGAGAGATCTTCTTAGACAGCTTTAGAGTCAATTTGAATTTTCACTAAACAGAATAATTACATATAATCTGCAATCTTGAAAGCTAGTTTAGTGTAGTGGTTAAAGTGTTGGCCTAGAAAGCAGGGCCTGGGAATTCTAGTCTCGCTTTAGGAATGAAAAACTAGATTTTAGGAATGAAAAACTCGATTGCAGAAAATACAACTTCATCAACAGAGTAGTCAATGTCTGGAATGCACTACCTGACTCTGTGGTTTCATCCCCAAACCAAAAAAACTTTAACCTTAGACTGTCTACTGTTGACCTCACCCCATTCCTAAGAGGTCTGTGAGGGGCGTGCTTAAGCGCACCAGCATGCCTATCGTCCCTGCCCTAATGTTCCCTCTTATTTGTATTCATTTCATGTATTCAAATTACGTTTATACTTATATATATTATCTAATACGTGCTTGACAAAATAAATAAATAAAATAAATAAATAAATAGCTGTGGGTCAGTCACTTTCTCTCAGCCTAACTCCCTCACTTCACAGGAGTGTTGTTGTGGGCAAAATAGGAAGAGGAAGCACTATTTATAAGTTTGCAACCTTGAGTTATATATGAAAAAAGACAGAATAAAAGTATTTTAAATTCTCTTTATAATTCTAATCTGTTTCCCATTCATCTTGGATTCCAGGTTAATTTACAAAAAGATTCAGTAGTACTGTCTACCCCATTGTTACAAGGGTTCTATTCTCTGCTTTTTAATAACTTACTAATAAAACTGGATTTCATGGTCTTGCTCTGAGTCTCTGAAATTAAAATAATATTTACCCAACTAAAATATCCCTTCTAATGAACAAGTTTGTCCTTGTGGCTGTACAATCATTCATGAGCAGTTCTGCCCTTGTGACTGTGCTACCACTGAAATAGGTTTACGCCTTATCCGATGTGTTTATAGTTATATGTGCATGGGCTTCATTTTATCTTTTTTGCTGCCTTTCCCTGGATGTTTAGATGATTTGTATGTTTCTTACCTTTTATCCGATAAGTAGCTTTGTATTAGTAGTAAGGTAGCTAGATTCTCTGTGACTGCAATAAATCCTCACAAAAGATTATTACGGATTTTCCTGTTATCTGAAAGTAAGTTATATACTCTCTGTCTGCACTTCATGCATTTATACACTGGGAATTATGTTGCTGCTCTGAGATCAAAATAAAGTTATTTATAAATTGGTTGGGAATGGTGAGAATTGTAGCCCATCATAGTCTACGAAAAGCATCCTAGAAAAGAAGAATATTTTCTTAGTCCATGATTTTAAGATTATTTGAATTAGCAATTGTGTCAATAGTTTTTTTTTAATAATAAAAAAAAGTGTCTATTCCATATAACAGTGATGGCGAATGTTTTTCTTCTTGTGTGCCAAAAATGGCAGTGCGTGCTGCTGGCACACACACACACACCCGCACACACACTGCACTGCGCATTTGCACATCCCCCTGCATGAGCCCCCCCCCCATTGGGTCATTTTTCACTCTCTGGAGATTTCAGGAGGAAACCTCTGGAGGGTGAAAAATGGCCCAACGGGTAAACCGGAAGTTCAGGAACAGTCTTTTGAAGTCTCTGGATGGTGAAAAATGGCCCTACGGCAAACCAGAAGTCCGTCCCTAAACTTCCGGTTTGCCCATTGGGCTGTTTTTTCCCCTCTGGAGGCTTTCCTGAAAGCTCCTGAAGCCTCTGGAGGGTGAAAAATGGCCGAAAATCAAGACTGAAAATCTGCCAGCCACTGCGCACATGCACGCTGGAGTTGACAGGGCAATGCCTTGCGTGCCCTCAGAAATGTCTCTGTGTGCCACCTGTGGCACGCATGCCATAGTTTCGCCATCACTGCCGTATAACATGATGCTACTATCACAGCAAGTATAAAAACTCTATTTTAAATAGAGCTATATATAAATTTATCAACAATTTACATTAAAGATTTGGCCCCTAGTTTCTTTAATTCTTCTATAGAAAGATGGGATTAAAACATAATTTTGAGGGGGCGGAATAGTCAGTAATTATACTTTAACAAAACATTCAATGAAGCATTTTTGTGGGAATTTAAACTATTTAGTCTATTGGAAAATAAGCAAGCAATAGAGCTTAGAAACGTTGTAATTTTGGAAAGGAAATATAGAGGGGACTAAAGAGAAAGAAGGAAGGAAAAAAGTAGGGATAGGTCTGCTTGCGCGAAATCTGCAATATGGCAAACAATGTTATGACATTTGAGACCCTTCAGGATATATATTTTTTAGGAATGGAGTCAGAAACCTCAATGCAACAATGTTCGGTTATATGGATATAATATTTGCAATAGGTTTTAAACAAGAAATGAAAGATGTAAAAGAGAATATTTTGGAAGCACAGCAAGATAAAGGGGATAAACAAATATTGCCTGATGCAGAAATACCGGAATATAAAGACATTTGGGACTATAAGACAGAGATGACAGTCAAAATGGAAATACAATTGAGAAACCCAGAGGAATATTACTTTTTTCAAGGGTGAAAATTACACCCTTGGAAGTTTCTGTCCAATTTGAAGTTCATATCTGATGTTGTTTCCCTCCCTCCCCTTCCCCCCCCCCGAAATAAA
>JANHFT010008083.1:30469-41807 GCA_032467955.1 Pseudoxenodon macrops | reverse complement strand
AACACCACTGGATGACATCGCCAGGTCTCGCTGCTTTAGCAGAGTAAGGAAGATACTCAGAGATGATTCACACCCTGATCAGTTTCCCTTCGTACTTCTACCATCAGGAAGAACACATTGAAGCATAGCCCGCCAAAGAAATAGGTTTAAAAATAGTTTCTATCCTTGGGCTGCCAGACTCTTAAACACAACCACAAACACTCCATGCACACATGGAAACATGTGACTAGTTTTCATTTTTCTTTCTTTTTCTCCCCCTCCTCTAATTACTTGCGTAGTGATTATTCTTTATACTATTTATGTTATTTGTATTTTTTGTCCTGGATTGCACCAGTGAGGCTAAAACCAATTTAGTTATATACATGATGTACAATGACAATAAAGGCTATACTACTACTCTTTTGCGGACCAGATTTAAGCACCCTGTGGTCCAAATCCGGCCGATCGGCCTTGAATTTGATACCTTTGCTGTAAAGTATCTTGTTTAAAACATAAGAGTTCAAAACTATGCTTTGTTTTTATTTTTTTGACATTCCCCAGCCCCTCAAATTCAACTATAACAATCTTAACTATATCAAGAAAACTGTTTTAATCGTTATTTAATTTGTCATTTATTTCATTTGTAGTGGTGGAAGATTTGGTCAACTGAAGATATTTTACAGCACTTCAGACATTGATTTCATAACTCTTGTACAAGAGCAAGGGCCGGATGTATTATACTATTATGAAGCACCTATACAAGGAATTCCAGATGAGAGTCATGTGACCAGAGTGAATCTTTCACTAGCCAATGATTCTCTCTACACTTGTGCTATTCTTTGTTTGAAAGAGCAGGCCTGCTCAGCTTTTTATTTCTCTGGTATTTCCGAAATTCCATCATGTTTTTGGGTGGGATCTTGGAGTAGCTCAATAACCAACAACTCAGGATTCTGGATATACAAGAAAAATCTTACTACTTTAACTGCTATTTTCAGTACACAAGCAATTGCTAATAATGACTATGAGCCTGTTACCAGCCAGTGGGTAATCATGGAAGAAGGAGAAGAATTTGCAAACCTCACAGTCTCCATATTACCTGATGATTTTCCAGAATTAGATGAGAAGTTTGTCATTTCTTTGTTACAAATTGTGCTGATGAATGTCACTGCCAGCGTTGAAAATCAACCAGTCATAGGGCAACCAAACACTGCTACAGTTCTCATACTAATGAATGGGGATGCTTTTGGTGTGTTTGTAATTTATAGCATCAGTCCCCATACAACTGAGAATGGTCTTTATGTGGAAGTACAAGAATGGCCTCAGAATACTGTGCAGTTGATGATACATAGAACAGAAGGTAGTCTGGGACAGGTGATGGTGGAATGGAGCATTAGTGGTGGTACAGCTACCCCAAATCTGGATTTTATAGGTGATGGAGAAGTTCTAATTTTTGCCGAAGGTAAGAAATTTGAAAGAATCCTCTAATGAAAACTCAATATGCTATTGTCTTGTACAATCATTGTCATGTATCAAGCTATACAATGACTTACAGGAAGATTGCAAGAAAAATACACATGACATCCCACTGAAGATTATCATCCATAAATTATAGTTTGAATTCCAGCATTTTAAACTCATTAAATATAGATATTTTATGCCACCCGAAAGTCTAAAAAGGATTTCATACTACTTTTTCCAAAATTCATAGAATTTTAAGACACATCATTGATTGAAAGAATAAAAAGGAACAGTTTTAAATAGTACTACATGCTAGAGCTGCTTTGTTTATATGCTTGTATTTAGAAAGCTTATTTGTTTATCTAAGTGAAATAAGCATTCTTCAAAACATTGGAAAGGTTGCTACATAATCAAAGTGCTCTAATTTTTCTTATCAGGTGAGACAAAAAAGCCCGTCACTTTGACTATTTTAGATGACACTGAGCCCGAAGATAATGAAAACATTCGGATCACTTTGACCCACACTGAAGGTGGTAGCCGTATTTTACCCAGTTCAGATACTGTCACAGTGGTGATTTTGGCCAATGACAACGTAGCAGGAATTCTTAGTTTTCAAACATCCTCAAGATCTGTAATTGCTCATGAAGGTGGGTTCATCTCTATTTTCACTTCACTTTCTTTGTGAGGTATTAATATTAATCTGAGTTTAGGCTTTCTCTCCATTTGATCAATTTATTGTTTGGAGAAACAGAAGAAAGAATTTGATCAATTTATTTGCCTTCATTTGATCAATTTATCCCTTAGAAAAGTTTTCTATCCCTAGAAATATTGTGGAATAATATACAAATGTACAGTATGTGAGTAATTGCACATACTTTATACTTCTGCTTATTACCAATTCTCCATATTCTGACAGACCTCAAAATACACGAATGAGAAAAAGGCTAGAGTTTGTTATCCTTGATGAAATATACTGCAGTTGTATAGTATATACAACAAACATTTACCTTAAAACCTGAGCAATATATTGTGATGAACATTCTTTGCATTTGCTGATAATATTTTTTCTTTTATTTGTCAGCAATTCTACATTACCTATTACAGTTAAATAAATGGTAGGTATGTAGGTAGGTAGGTAAGGAAATAAACAGATGAGACTTGTTCCAGGTTTTTTTAATTTACATATATTACAGTCATTTAACACCAAATCAAGATAATGGAAATGATTAATCAGAAATATTTATCTTTGAAACAAACTAATGGAAAGTTATAATTGTTTAGAACAGTCTATTGTCTTAGGTGCAAATAATATATTGGCTTTCCTTCATTTCTTATGATATTATTCTTTAATTTCTAGGAGAACTGTTACAATTTCATGTGCTAAGGACTGCACCAGGAGCTGGCAATGTGACTGTTGACTGGGAAATTGTTGGCCATGATCTGGAACAAAACTTTGAAAATATTTCTGGCACACTCTATTTTTTAGAGGTAGTTATCATTTATTTGCTTCAGATGCCATAATAAAAAGAAAGTGTGAATAGTTGCACTTGATTTGAGAACAGATGGACAGACAACTTTATTGCTTTATTTGCAATGTAAAATTATACATATCTGCTCAGATGTAAACCATATTTAGACTAATGCAGTGGGACTTATTTCTAAGTGTGTACCACTGTACCTTTTTCCCTAGCTGTTTTACAAGCCCACTAAACTTTTGCTAGAATAAAATATAATATTTGGATATCAATCTGTTATATCCTAAAACCTGCAGACTTTGCTAAGTTGTGAATGTCGCAGTAACTTTCTGCCCGTTAGGAGATTTTAATAATGGAATATTCTTAATAAGGAAGCCCTTTCAATGTACCTCTCAGAAAATGGTCCAGGCTAGTATTATTTGTAATAAAATAATAGTAGACAAAAAGGTGATTTGTAGAAATGAGTTTCAATGTTTTACAGGTAGTCCTCGACTTACAACCACAATTGAGCCCAAAATGTATGTTGCTAAGTGAGACATTTGTAAAGTAAGTTTTGCCTCATTTTATGACCTTTCTGGCCACAGTTGTTAAGCCATTCATTGCAGTTATTAAGTTAGTAACATGGTTGTTAAATGAATCTGGCTTCCCCAATGACTTTGCTTGTCAGAACATCACATGATCCCGGGACTCTGCAACCATCATAAATATGAACCAGCTGCTAAGCATATGAATTTTGATCATGTGACTACAGGAATGCTGCAATGGTTTTAAGTGTGAAAAATGGCCATAAGTCACTTCACTGCTGTTGTAACTTTGAACAATCACTGAACAAATGTAAGTTGAGGACTACCAATACCATGATAGTTGTTAAATAATTGTTCCTTTTTTTCCTTTAACAAATAGGGGTCATTAAATGTAACAATTTATTTATGCCTGCTGGATGATCAAATCCCTGAAGAAAAGAAAGAATATCACATAATTCTGCATAATATTAAAACTCAAGGTATCTGTCTTGTAGATGTATAGCAAATCAAGATTGGATTATACATGATGACTAGATTATTTAATATTTTGTGATCTGAAGATGAATGTATTAGCAGATAAAATCCATCAGTCTGAAATGTAATGAACAGTCTGTTTGAGTTAGTCTGTTCAGAGATGCAAAGAAGCATTTAATGCTTCAGTCTAATAGATATTGGATCAAACTGAGATCCTATCTAAGGGGGGTGGTGGTGTCCATGCTGCTCTCTGAGCTTGCTTGTTTTCTTACAGATGTTTCATTACCCAAACTAGGTAACATCATTCAGCCCTCCTTACCAGCACTGCTGATATTATCTAGTTAGGGTAATGAAACATCTGCAAGAAAACAAGCAAGCCTAGAGAGCAACAAGGATCCCTCATTTAAACCCTGAGCTACAAATATTCTCCTTTATTAGTTCTCTACGCTAGAAACTATGGAAGTCTACCAGATTTTGAGGACAATTGTTTTATATACTATGGGGGAAATTATGTTCAGAGACTATTTGCTTTTGAGTCTAAAAATAAGATACGATGTCTGATAATTGTCCAAAAATAAGACATGATGATAAACATAATCTTTATTACTTTTTATGGTATTTTATCATAATATGATATAACTAGTCATTTTCTCTAGCCCAATAAGTGATTATTTTATGTGGGAAGAAGGAGGAGGTTGCCATGTATGCTGTCATTGTGCACAGAGAGCAGAACAATGGAATGAAAAGATGAATAGATCATGGTTTTATGAAAAAGACATTTTTTCTATTAAATTAAACAGCACTTTCCTATGGGGAATCATGTTTTTTAACATTTTAAAATTTATTTTTAGGCATCACTTCTACTGGCAGTGCTATTTTGGACCATCAAGGATATGAAGCAGTTTTGACAGTAGAGGCTAGTGATGAACCATATGGCATTCTGAATTTTGCTTCTTCCTCTAGAACTGTATTAATCCAAGAGGAAAATAAGACGATTCAACTTTTCATTAACAGAGAATTTGGATCTTTAGGTTTGTATATAGAAGAATGTAGGCTCTAAAACATATTTCTCTATATGAAGCTTCATTATTATTACTTTTTTATCCGTTATGTTTCATGGTATTATGAAATAAAAGCAGAAGAAAATGCATCAATTTCCAAATAAATACATCTGAAACTCTGAAACAGGAATATATTTTCAATCTAAGAGCTAAATTGATTCTGAGCAGGTATATTAGGTACCATGTGTCAATAGTGGCTAGAGTAGATATTATCACCCAACAAGCTTTCTTTTATTCACATACCGTATTTTTCGGACTATAAGACACCCCCCCCCCCAAAATAGATGGAAATGTCAGTGTTTCTTATAGACGGAACATGTCCTTGTTTTATGACCTCCTGAAACTCCCGTTTATCCCATTTTTGCCAAAAACGGGCCTGTGAAGTGTTTGGGAGGCCTGCAGAGTGCTCCTGAGGGCTGGGGAGGGCAAAAATGGGATGTGTGGGGTGTTTGGGAGGCCAAAAACAGGTCTGTTTTTCACAAAAATGTGACGCATAGAGGGTTTGGGAGGCCTGCAGAGTGCTCCTGGGGGCCAGGGAGGGCAAAAACTGGATGCCGGAGGCCAAAAACTATTTCTTTTCTTGTTTTCCTCTTCAAAATCTAGGTGCATTTTATACTCCGGTGTGTTTTATAGTTCGAAAAATATGGTACATAAATAAAGTACACTATTCTCTAAGTAGTTAATTGCAATGTTATAAATGGCTTTTCCGTTCACATGTTAAAAGGAATGATGGAAACAGGTGGGAGAGTCTTGTCTGAGAATTGGTGAAATTTAAATTTACATTTTCTAAACTTTTACTAAAATAATAAAAATAGGAGGAATTTTTATGGAAGGAATATTATAATGACATAACATAACAAAAGACAGTGCTTTCTGCTTTTTGCAGTTCTAACCAGCAGAATTCTGAACATTCAGTAGCCTGCCCTAACATATAAGGAAGAAGGATATTTGATATCCCAGATATCAAATACCTAAATATTTGCACATGTCCAAAAACTACTATATTATACTGTAATATTTATATCTTTATGTGATCATTATGTCGTAATCATACACATCACTTTGCTATTAAAAGAAAGCAGATGCAAACTATAGTAGTCATTTTTAAATGCTACTCTTCAGCTTGGCTATAATTTTCTAAGAGACCTCTGACATTATAAAGAATAACTCTGCAAACAAGAGAAATAACAAGCTGAGAAAAATGCAAACATGTGAAAAAAAATACACAAAGTTATTACAGAAAAATCCAAAGCTTTTTTTTTATTTATTAAAAAAGCATCCCAGTAGGCATGAAATACCATTCTCCATGAGCATGGGTACTGAGCATTATATGATTATCAAAATCCAAGTATAATGGACAAATAAAAGCATCTTGATATAAGTCAAAGATGTAGCTATAATGCTGGACAGAAGCTCATTACACTGCCCTTTTAGTTGCATGTCTCACATCTCTGATATTCATAGATATGTGATATTATACAAATCATTATTTGATGTTTTTGTTCATTATAAAATATAGGTGTATTTAATTGTAATCATATCTGAAATCTATATGTTTACCAGGTGTTGTCAATGTAACCTACACAACAATTTCAGAATTTCTTGGTTTAAAGAATCAGACAGAAGGGACATATGCTGAACCAGGAGTTGATTATATACCTATATCAGGATCAGTTCTTTTGAAAGAAGGTGTAACAACAGCCACCATAAATATTACTATTCTAGAGGTAAATTGTAATTCCGCTCAGTAAAGGAAAAAGAGAGAGAGAGAGAGTTTGATTTTGATGAATGCAGGATTTAGGCCATAATTTCTAATGTTCATGGGAAAATTCTTTGCTCTATTGGTTGATGGAAAAATCCAAGAGGAACAGTTAATCACAAAAAGAGAACTTAGATTTATACAAGTGGAATAAATCTGTTTCATTACACTGGTTTCACTACCATGTGCCACATTTTATAATCTTTAAAATGAATAATGCATTCTTCCATATTTTTTCTGTTTCATTTCTTGATTACAGTACTTGTAGTAAATCTTGCAGTTGGAAACAAGCCTGGCTAGTATTATATTATTTTAAAATTTGTAATATTTCATTTGACATGCATACCATGAAAATTCTTCAGGCCTAGTACGGTAATTCCACTAGGAATGAGAATGGTAATTAGACATAGTGCATAATAGATACTTTAAGTACAAAGTAAACTACTTCTGCTAATTTAGAAGTAATTTTCAAGTGGACAATAACATGAGCCTGTGTTGTCTTTTTGTTTTACAGGATGATATTCCAGAAATGCAAGAATATTTTTTTGTTAACCTAACATCTGTGAAAATAGTCACATATCCTTTGACATCTTTTCCTCCCAGACTTGGTAGAAATCTCACAACTTTCTTTAATGATTTCTTTATCTTTAAATTTCTATTTAAATTTCTGTATCAAATTTGTACATTTAAAAAATATTTTGCACCAAAGTTAATACATATAAAAATATTTGTTACTCTCTTTATGCAAGCTTTCAAAATATATTTTTCTAAAAAAAATAAGACTAACAGTAGACTTGTCAATGGCATTTCAGAAGTAAATTTAATTAGTGACAGATAATAAGAAACTGTTTTTATTATTTACAATAAGAAATCTTGCTTATTGTAGAGAAAGAATGTGCTGATGCATGCTTCCACATTGCTGTTCTACAGTAGGACATCTATTAAATCATGGTTACTTTATAAAAATATTGGCATGTACAGCATTAGCACATATCTCATTCATGTTCTCTGCAAACATCAGTGTGATACAAGAGTCTTGGAAACATAAGGGAAGAAAACCCCAACATTTGCTTCAGGCCCCAAACCTTCAATTTATAATTCCTCATCAACTTTAGGCTGATATATTAGATTTGGTTTTGTTCAGTATTTCCAAGATACATCATGTTTCCTGTTACTGGTGCCACAAAAATACATATTCTAATATTTCAGTTTTAACTTCATTTTGCATTTTTATAGAACTGACTGGATTAATTCACTACAAGATAAATAGAAAAAAATGTGCCATTAGGTTTAAGATGTTTATTATTGATAGCACAGAGAATATTTAGAAATAGTTGGATTTCTATCTTCTGAGTAATTTTAATTACTTAAAATTAATTAAGTAATTAATTTTATTCATTAATATTCTACTTTTTTCCAGAAGCATTTGAGAAGAATTATAGTTAGTTAATATTATGTATATATTGATATTATAAATAATAATTTACCTTGTACATCTAAATGTTTACTTATAGATCCACATTATTGTCCAAAATAATTTTCTTGCTATTTTTAGACATGGATGGTTTAACAGCACAGATAATTATTGATGCTAATGATGGAGCAAGAGGAGTAATAAGTTGGCAAAATACAAGGTAAATTTAATTTTCAGTTCACATTTCATTTTTTTCAATTGTTTATTTGCTCAGCTGAAACCTTTGTGACATGAATCATGATTTCACCAAAGACAGTAAGAAATGTAGTCAGCCAGTCCTGGAAGCCAAATATAGGCTCTTAAGTAGTCCAGGATAGCCAAAGTATCTTTATCAGGAATGTAGCTAATTTACATTTAAGTGCTATAGGCAGTTTCAAGCATCTCAAAGTGTAGATAAGATGATGGCATCAGAGGTGGGTTCCTAACGGTTCAGTCCAGTTCTACCAAACCGTTATTAACTTACCAGCACAGTTCGGTAGAGCCATTAGTAACCCGAGCCTGACATACCCCTGAGCCGGTTCTTTTAGTGGCGTCTTGGATTTTTTAAAGCACTATGCGTGCGCACACCCCTAAGCGAACCAGCAGCAAGAAGATTTAGAATCCACCTCTGGGTGGCATGAATTAGAGTGTTGTATATATTTTAAATATTGAGAACACATCTGTACAAGAGAGAGGAATGCTACTTGAACCAAAATGGAACCAGGCTGCTGGTCCATTCCAGTAAAAAAAGTGGCAGAGTAGCTTTAAACAAATCTGTGGGAGAAGATCACCAAATACTGGGCAGCATCCAGTTGAGAAATGTGTAGAAAATACTATAGAATACCCATCAAGACACTTTAGATAAAGGGTGATAATGACTTTCAGGAGATAAGTAAGAAAAAAAAGCTTATGAAAATGCTAACACAAATGGTAACATTTGAAAAAGGATGCATGTTAACAAGCATTTCTGATTAATCAGATTATAAATTAAAATAGCAGGGCTTAACACATTTTGACTTTACAACTCAAGAAACAGGCTGTCAGATACTGCATTTCAAAATGAAGGTCACAAAGGGCAGAACCTGCTGGACGATAGCCAGCCAAGTAATTTGGAAAGCCAAGTAATCACCCACTTCTTGCAGAAGAATAATAGCAGACTGAGTCAGGCATCTTAGTGCCTGAGTAGGAAAAGAAAAGCCCTCCCACATGCACAAAGATAAACCAAATACCCATAGGTATAATATACCAAGCTTCTTGAATAATCAAGCTCCAAGTCTACAAGCATTATGGGAATATCCTTTGAAAAATATTATTTTATTCAGTTGGGTCCATCCACCAGTCCTGGTGTCTGAAATTCTCTGTCCTGCATCATTTTCCAGGCCCCTTAAATGTGCTGTAAAAGTCTGGATTTTTTCAGTCAAATTTATGTCATCTGGGTGGGAATGTAAGAAGGAGAGAAAATAAAGTCTTTTTTTCCATTAAAGAATTTCCCAAATTCTTCAGTCCATTCATGGGGTAGTGACTGTACTATCTTTCTTGGAGGCTTTAGTGGCAATACAGTAACTCATTCCTTTATCACTCACATGTGGAGGACTACAATTTATTCTATACAGAGTTTCCCTTAAAGATACAACTTGTGCATAATTCAGCCTACCCCCTCCCCACCCCTCCCGTGCTGAAAGGTAGAAGATGCTACAGCAGAATAATGCCAATCTGGTGTGAGCTTCATTAAGTAGCTGTAGGCTTTTGGGTCCAATTGAAAGTGTTCCTTGTCATTTCTAAAGCCCTTTGTAATTTGGATATTTCTTACTTCCAGGGTGGTATAGCCCAAGTAGAATCCATCTGCTTGACAAATGTAGACTAGGAATGGATGCTATAGATGACTGTACCAAAGGTGTTAAAAGGGTGGGCGTTCAGATTCAAGCTTTCTTGGTTTATTACCCCCTCGGCCTCAACAGCTGTTCCTCTACACCTTCCATACTATAATTTACTATCATTTTGAAAAACAATAAAATACATTTTCCCATATTGCCTTTGCACATAGTGGATAATATGACTGTGATAATCAGGAGTGCTATCTTGCTTTTGATAAATTAATGTTTTGCTTTTATTTTGGATTGTCCATTTGTTTTAAGCCACCTAGAACTATTTGATAAGCTAGCCAATAATTTATTTAAATAAATAGGTAACTTTTCTTTTTTTCCTTCAGGTTTGAAATAAATGAACTGAATGTAAACTTAACATTAGTGATATTCCGGGACCGAGGATTGTATGGTAATGTGTCCTTATTCTTGTATGCTCAGAATCTGGAAGCATATCAGGGACTGGACTTTAATCTTTCTTCAAGGGTAAGAACAAACCATTCTTGAAAACCATTTTTCCATAACATCAAATGTTTTGATTCAGTGAAAAGTGTAAGCAATTGTACCCTGAATATTAGGGCTATGGAAGGCTTCAAAGTTTATTCCATTTCTTCATTAATACACTTTTCAATTGAAAAAAATTCAGTATGACAATTTGTTTATAAATGCATTTACATAGGTCTTTAAACTTCCAAAGAACAGTAGGGTGTCAGGATGTGTAACTGAGTCATGTTTATTGTATGCATTTTATCATTATGAGGACCCAGATTGTTGGGGGCAATATTCTGACTCTGTAAACTGCATAAAGAGGACTATAAAGCACTGTGAAGCAGTATATGTGTCTTAAGTGCTATTGCTATTATAAAATGACTTGTACGTTTTAAAATATTTCTATAGATGCTATGTAAAAGTCACAAATAATTTACATTTTTTTGTACATTTTTATGCATTGCTTTTCAACAAGCAGTATTTAAACACATTTACTATGTTTCATTAATAGACTCTTTGTTTTGCTGATGGAGAAAAATATAAATATATTGATGTTCAAATTTTTGATGATGAGATTCCTGAAAGAGATGAGAGATTCCAACTAATTTTAACAAATCCATCCCTTGGATTAGAATTGGGAGAAAATACAACAGGTAATATTAATTAATTTGAAATTAGTATTTTGTTTTGTGTTTGTCAGGAGGCTCATGCCTTGATCAGCTACTCATGCCCTGGTCACTTCCAGAATAGATTACTATACAATAGCATGTTCTACATGGGGCTGTCTGTGAAGAGCATCCGGCA
>JANHFT010008083.1:13897-27086 GCA_032467955.1 Pseudoxenodon macrops | reverse complement strand
TGTTTTGTGTTGTGTGTTTGTAAAGTGTAAAAGTTTTTTGTGTTCTGTCTGTGTAAAGTGTAAAAGCATGCCCACCCGGTCACCTGACCTCCAAGCCACGCCCACAAAATAAGCCACACCCACAGAACCTGTAGGGAAAATGTTTAAATTTCACACCTGTATTTATGTGCTGCTGTTTCAAAATAATAATGCTTATTAAGAATATCTGTAATTGCTTTTGAGAAGTGAAATTATTGTAGAGTTTCATTGTTGATTATACTGGTAGTTGATCCAAGATTTTGATACTTGATTTTAAATATAATATTTTGAAGAATAAAAATTCTCTTTTAGATTATAACAGTGACAGCTTCTTCCATCCTAACATATTCTTCTAGATTTCATTCCATGTCTTAATGTAATTATACTGGTATCCAATATTTTGATACTAGTATGTTGCCTTTTATTTAGAATCTGCATATTAGTGCCATCCTGGATGCTGAACCAGAAATGGACGAACATTTCATTGTTACACTGTTCAATCCAACTGGTGGAGCAAGATTGGGTGCAAGAACAGAAACATTGATCACAGTGCTGCAAAATCAAGCCCCTTTGGGACTTTTCAGTATCTTTCCAGTTACAGAGAGGTAAATATTGTGTTAGGTCAGAAATTAATTTGTTAGTTATATATAAAAGTAAACATACTTTAGTCATTAGTATTCTTAAATTTCTTGATATTTATAATATAACACAGAAAATGGCAAATGTCAGAGTTACAGATGTCAGAAGAATGTTAGGATAATTAGGATAAATGTTGATAGTAATTTTTTCATTGCTTATTATCAATACATTTTCAATGGGAGACAGTATACAAATATTTTAAATACATACATTAAATAATAGTTATACATTTAGATGCTTCTATATATTGACCATCTTTTTTTTAACAGTAGGCATTTGGAGATTTCATTAATATTTCCCAACTTCAGTTTTTATACCTGGCATCTAATCTGTTTTTATTATTGATGGAATAGGATTCCATGGCAGTTCCATTAAAATATGTGTATTTCTCTGTTTTGTTTTCCCTGGATGCCATGGCAAACAATGTGCAGCCCAAAGTAGGAATGTGAAAAACCATTCTGGAGATTGCCTTGTGCTGCAAACAAAGCAAACCTACTGCTCAAGAGTGTTGAAATGCCATCTCTTCTAAATGGCTTAATTAGTTTTGAGACTCCCACTTGGACTGACTATGTGTGAATGCACAGAGTAATCCAGTTTTTAGGATGACTGGTGATCAACACAGTCCTGGATGAACTATCAGTACATATGCATGGCCAGAGACAAAGTTGTGAGGTCCTTGAACTGGCCTGATTCCATTAGTGCTCCACTCAGTTGACAAAGTAGTCTCCAGATATTTTTACACAATCAGTTCTATATTCACCCAAGCCAGTGACATTTATTTCCAAGGAAATATGTACAGTGGTACGGTATCTTTTGAGTACACTGTGAAAATTATAAAGAACCACAGGTTACATTTTTAAATATCTTGCTATAATTTATAGAATATTTACATTATAATTAGCAACTATTCTCAGAACTACTATGAAAAAGTCTGCTATTTTAACATCAGAATATGTCAGAATTTACACGTGGTGAAATGTAACTTTTTAACAAACAGTATGCCAATAGAACACCTTCCTTGTATTTTTATTTTATCATTTATTTAGTTGTATAGCACTTAGAGAAATGTATCTGAAAAAGGATCACTATTTATATATTTTGTTAAATCTTAGGACAAATTCTATTATAGCTGAGGAAGCAAACACTACAGTCTACTTGAAAATATCTCGGAGCAATGGACTCAATACATCAGTGAGTGTGGAATGGGAAACACGACCTGATTCTGCATTTGGAATAAGTAAGTCAATTCATGGGTTTTGATAGGATATACAGGATAGGTTTTTATAACTCATGTATTGTAATTTGGTCGATTCAGTCACAGCGAAATAAAGCCCCTTCCATAGACAATGACTATATGTATCCAAAATTGGCTTTGTGCATTTTTGTGCCATATATATGTCTTGGGATTCTATGTTGTTCTCATAGCATACATATAAATCTTGGAAGCTGAATCAATTAACTAGTGGGTTGGCTTTCCCTGTAGAAAACAAATCCAAAAAGTCTGTGCTTTTTTCTTCTTGGGCTGTAGATCAAGCAGTTTCCCATTGGAGGTGTCCATCTGGTTCCCTTAATTTCCTTTTAATTGATCCCTTTCTTTCCATAATGTAGCTTTTTAAGTTTTTCCCCACCTTCTCTTTCTTTTTTTCTTAGTAGTTACAATATGATCAGAGAAGAACAAGGATAGGTACCAGTGTTTGCTGTTTTGGTATTTTCCCTGTGGGCATAATTTTTTCCGTGGGAGGGTATAGCAGTGAGTGGTTAGTGGTTTTGTAAGATTGTCCTGAATTGTTTCCAAGATTTTGGAATGGTTTGATATGCAGCTGCCTGTGGGATAGATCCTATTTGCTTCTTTTCTTCTAGGTAATGCAATTTTAGCAGCTCATGTTGATTTGGGATAAACCCATTGGTCAGCTATCAATATGGATGTTCTTTGTTTTATGCCAATATGTTCTGTTAATAGTGTAAATTTTCTTTTAATTGCAGAGGGTGGGTTAAGCGTACTGGCCATTTTACAAAGTTTTGAGGAAGAATCAATATCTAGCTGGTGTTTCTTTATGGAAGGAGACTTTTTATATGGTTTATTGTTGAGAACAAATCCAGCTGTAAAGTCTTCAATATATCAATGGCGGGGAGTTTTTGTTCCTGTTGAGGTAAATACTGTAAAAATTAAACTGTTATCTAAGAATATTGGATCATAGCACTGTTTCAAGCTATGTGATACACAGATAAATCTTGTTTAAAAACCATAATTAGAACCAGCAATTCAGTTGTTAAGTGAAATGGTTGCTAATTGAAACCACGGCCATGCTTACTGTATTTCCATTGCTTTATGGACTTGTAAAGGTCATAAATGTGAGGATTGATTGTAAAATTATTTTTTTAATCACCATCGTAACTTTGAACAGTTGCTAACTGAGGCAATCATTAAAGGAGGGCTATCTATAAATCTTATTTCAATAGAGAGGAATGTTAAATATTTTGTCTTAAAATAATTCATGGATTTTATTAAATGGATAGTTTAAAAAAAGCTATTGGTTTACTTCTTGCTTAGGAATTCAGTATTGAGAACCCTCATCATTGTACTGCATTTCAAATCAATGGCTCTTCCTACTTATTAATTAGTCATGGTGGAATAAAAGAAAATAGACCTTCTAACAACACAGTGTTCTTGTTTACCTCTGGATTTCAGCTGCTAGAGGTATTGTTTCATTATCCAAACTTCCTATCAACTTTTTTATGACTCACCTACTTGAAATGAAAATTCTTCTTCCTGATAATATCAAAGATAGCAATATCATAAAAGTTACAGTTACTTTTTTGTAAACCACAGTTAAGTATGCATGAGCATCTCTTTGAGAGAAAGCTAAATACCAATCATGCATAATTATTAATTATAATTAATTAAATGCTAGCATTTCTTTAAAAAATATAAGACAAATTTATTCCTACGAGAAAATAATCTTATGCTGCAAAAACTTCAAAAAAGTGCAAATATTTTTTTCAGTCTGGAGTGGCAATAGTGTAACAAAGTTATTTCAATCTTAGAACCAATGAGTAGATTTAATGAAAAGGCACAAGGAAATAGACCTAAAGTGTTCTCACTATTTTTTATAGAAAAATTAGGAATAGGCCTGAGCTTCACTCTGCAAAACGCCAACCTTAGGTTTTGGTTTTGTAAAACATACTCTAGAATGCTATTTAAAAATAATAATAAATAAAAAGACTAAAGTGCTAAATATGCTTGTGAATTTGACAGCAAGATGAGTAATAAATGTAACAATGGAAATAACAAGAGGGGAATTAGATATTTGAGTGATAGGGAATTTATTTATTTATAGTTCATTTTTCTTAACCACCCATCTCTCTCAGAAATGGAATTCATTTTCAGACAAGCCAGTTCTGTATAAAAATATGGAGTACATTTTAATCATGATGGTATCACTTTACTAGTGTGTGATATCAAAAGTGTGACAGAACAACTTTTAAAGTAATTCCAAGGGAAAAGTCAAAGGATGCAAGGAACCTAATTTTTTGAAGAATTGGGTGACGAGAATGAATATTTTTATAATAGTTCAGAGGGAGGATATATATTTGTGGGAAATGAATAGTCAGTCAAGAAAGATACAAGTTCGCAAAAATAAAGCTCCACGACATAGAAAACCTAAGAACAAGAGAGATTGTGTATTGATTCTCTGTGTGAGGCATAGAGTTAGCAAGGCAGGAAATAAGGATCCAGGCCAGCATGGAAAGCTGGGAGGCCAGGAAAACAAAAGGGCAGTAAAAATTAATTTAGAACTTAAATCTTCAGACATAAGATTTTTAAATGTAGATTTTTAAACCCTTATAAGCACTGAGATACTTTCATCATCATTGAGTCAGCTTGATATCCACCATAAACAATTTAACCAAGATTCATTCTTAAATGTTGTGTAAGTGTACGGATTATGTCACTTATCTTGGGGATTGCCATGCCTATAATGCAGCTGCTGACACTTATAAGGAAATACTACGCAGAAACCTCAGAAACAAATTTGGAAGTTACAGTGCTCGATGTTAAGATGTTTATTGTATTTACATCATTTTGCCTTAAGTCGCATTGCTATATTAAAACAAGTGAGATACATTTTGAAGGTTTTATTAGATACATGTGACTATATTTCCTTTTCTTTCTTTCAGGTACAGTCTATATTGGTGCCAGCCACCAGTGATATAAAATATTTCAATTTGAATCAAAGCCATTATTTGATTATTGCAAGTTGTAGATCAGAATCTAAGTCTACCCAGGTTAGGAGACTTTTTATTTTATTTCCAGTATTTGCCTTGCTTGTATATTTACCTAATAACATACCGGTATTATCTAATAACATATTCAGAACCTACACAGCCTTGTGAATTCTTTAACAAATCAGGCAGCAAATTCAAATGTTTATATTTGAATCATATGATCACTGGAAATATTTGAAATTTAGATTTTTTCTACTGTTATGTTTCTATTGCACATTAATAAATGCAACTTGAGTACCACCTACATAAATATGTACCTGGCTGTTGTTGCATCCTTCAGGACATGTTTTGCAAATTACTGTTCTGTGTTCAAAATGATGATTACAGATTAATCAGCTGAAGTGATAAGTAATTAATGGTTAGAGCTTTTCTCAGTTGGAGCTCTGTTTTAAGTTTGCTCCTAACCTGCAATGATTCTTATTACTCTGGCTGATCAGGCATCTCATTTCTGGATTAATCTTGTACTTTGTGCCTACATTATTGAGCACCATATCTATATTATGGCAAATAAAGCTTTAATTCAAGCTCTGGTTCCCCTATACCAATGAAGACTCCAAACCATTCCATCTTTCTGCATCCAACATGCCTCTTTCCAGTGCTGATGCGTCCTCTTTAGCAAGATCTATTCAATTAATACTCAAATGTGCAAAGTAAAAGGCTTGGCTGTCAATCTAAGCTCTCCAAAGTTCTTGAAGAGAGAAGTCACGTAGCTTGGCAGTGATATCAAAAGTGATGTTTATGGACTGGAAGGGGAACAAAAAGAGTTTATTATCTTAACATATATTTAATTATATACATTTTGCATACGTTTCAGAAAAAAAAGTGCTTTTCAGCCTTGAGTTGTTCTGAAAAAAATCAGTAAATTAATCAGTTATATTTACAGTCAAAAGGTCTCCCTATGGTAACACCTTCAGAATTCTCTTTGCTTTTGAGGTGCAATAAAAGTTCTGGTGGTGTTCTTGAGCTTACTTTCCAGCTAATGGTAATTGAGAATTCTATTGCTCCAAACAGCCCTGTTTTCCTTTTCTGAAAAATGACCCCTGGTGAGAGATCCCTCAGGATATGTTCTTTTCAAATTTAATTGAAGTCTGTAAGCTTGTAGACTGTCAGAGATAATGATATAATGTAAAATCAAAGCATTCACACACATACCTTGGCCAACCAGTAATGAAATAAGTGCAAGAGTGTCATATTCCACCATGATGATGATCGCTATCTTTTCTTTGAAAAGGAAAATTTAAAAAGAATTATGTAAAATTATATGGTACAAATTTTAAAAATTGGTCTCCCTATGAATAATTCCTATGGTTATTTATTTATATACATCATGAACAAGAAATATATTCTAGTTTTCCATATTCCATACCAGGTATCATATTTAGGACAAAGGTATTTTAACGTATTTGATTTCTTTTAATTTTAGTTATAACTAGAGCTCTTTTGCATTTTATAGATTTTCCGGTGGAATAATGGCATCTTTGTTTTCCGTAATCAACTCTCTGTGAATGGAGTTTTGAGTCTGGATCTTTTCCCCAGGGGAAGTACAACATACCTAGTCATTGTCCCTTGTGAATCCATGCATTCACCTATTTTATTCAAATGGTCAGAAAATGATTTTGTAAGGTTTCAAGAAGTGCCAATCAATGGAATAACACAAGTGAAAGCTGTCATTTCTGGATCTGACGTCTATCTAATTTTCGCAAAAGGTAGTCATATTTGATAGAATTACATTAAATGTGGAAAGTGAAGCAAGAAAAAACTTTTAATGATTCTTATAATTAATAAGTTACTTTGTTTAATTATCTTTTGCTATATACTTACTATATAACATTTTTAAAAGGCAAACTATGTAAAGTTGATGATATTATATTGAGGGGGTTGTGCTAGTTGTTTTTTCTTTTTGTTTAAAATTTGTTTGTCAATGGTTTCATTTGATATTAGGGACATAAGAGAAAATAATTTGTAATGAATAAATGAAGGGAAAATGGTTCTAGTTCTATAATCCACAGTGTTTCCTAAAATGAACTAGTTGATTAGATACTACTATTTATTGATTATGAGTACATTATAAATGTTTATTAGATGTTACTATTTATTGATTATGAGTACATTATAAATACCCATATTCATAGAAAGCTGTCTGATTTTACTCTCCATAGAGCTCAACAGTACATGTGAAATTTTTATCTGGGAAGCAGGGCAATTTTCCTTCAGATATTTTCAGTCCATTTCTATCAGAGCAGTAAATGCAATCCATACTTCTTTTCCACCTTCAGGTTTAGGTAAGTATGATAATTATCTCTAATGTTGCATTAATTCACACATGATTTCCACCCCCCCTGAGATATAATTTTCCTGCAGGGGAAAATGCCATGTATACACCATCATCATAAATGATACTATTGGTCTTTTGGATGCTGTGAGATGATTTTTAAAAATAACCACTTGGAACAATTTGGATATGGATATTACATGCATCTTAATAGTATTGTCAGACATGAAGTGACCTTTAAAAAGTCATTATATTTGTGCACATATCAGTCTAATATGATTACTAATAGCAAAGTCATTCTCACAACCCAAGCTTCCTGAGAGAAAACAAACTTACAGAACAGTTTTTAACATGCATCTTAATCATGTGTTCAGAACTGCAGATTTATAGTAGACAAAATTACTTATTTTTGCCACAGCAAAATTATAAACCTTTGCAGCCTCAGGAATGTCTTGGGCTTGCTGGGGGAATAAAGATTTTTGTTGCTGATTGGCAGAAAAATGAGAGCCTGCTGCATTTGCTATAAAGTGCAAACATTTCTTCCCTCCTTCAGGAACGCTTTGTACAGCTGCTTGCACAAATCTTCCCCTGATTGTCTAAATGTGGCTGTGCATGCACAATCTCTTTGCTATATTTGTGATACCAGCAAAAGTGTTGTCTACATATATACATTCAGATGAATGATGTGGTAAGCCTTAGAAGCAGCCATGCTGAGCTTCCAGGGGACATGGTTGCTTCAAGAACGGATGTTTATTCATTTCAGTGCCCTTTTAAGCGCTTTGAAGTAAATGCAAAATACACCTTGAACAAAACCAATTAAATAAGTTTTTTTTAGCATAAAGTGTTAAAATTTTTCTCTAACATTCTTATCTTATTTGATTCTTGATGTAGTGCAGGTACTGTTTGCTAGCAAAGATAAATCAGCTCTGTATTCCTGGAACTCAGAAATGAATCGGTTTTCTCCATTGCTAGAAGCTCCTTCTGCCAATCATATTTCCAGTATCAACGTAAAGTCTCTTAATTCTAACAAAAGTCTCATTGTTGTGACTGGAGATTCTTATTCCTATGTTTATGAGCTAACTGCAATTTCTAATCAGTCAGATTTTATACCTAGGTATGATTTTATTTTTTTATATTGATTATGAACATATTGTTACTTTTGTTAGTTATAGTTTATAAAACAACATTTACAGTCATCATACTATTGTTCTTTCTTTTGCTGTAAAGATTTGAGTTCCTAATACAATTCCTTCCATGTTCTGAATCTTTTACTTTCTAGTGAAAATTCTACAGTGAGAAAGCGATAGTCAACAACTGAAGACACTATCTTGAAATTGTTCAGAAATAGAGGAAAGAGTACTGTCAAAGATTATAAACAAAAAACGACTAAATTAAAAAAGATAATGGAATATAGCAGCCTAGAAAGCTGACTAGTTTGCTGACTAGTTTTTGATTGATTGATTGCTGAGAGATATTTTTCCTTTGGGATAAAACTGAATAAAGTTTAAAAACAATGAGATTGGTCTAATCTAAATGGAATGCAGTGTATGTTATTTGCTTAAAATATGTATGAGGTAATCTACCTGGCAATTGAAATGGCCTGCTAGAGTAATATGGAGATAGAGAGCTTCCACGCCGCACTGCTCCATACATAGTACATTTAAAATCTGCTTCAATGTGTGGAATGATATCCCAAAACAGACTATAAAAACTTCAGGATTTTACAGATAGGAGGAAAAGGATAAATTATTCTATATAAACTTGCTTATGTTTGAATTGACCTCATATTTTTCCTGTAACACTTAAGTAAATAGCAACAACAAGTTAGTAACTGATAGAAACTGTTTCTTTAAATACCTAAAATTACATTTTTCCTATATCAAAACTGATTTTACTTTGTCTCAGAAGAACAATGGTTTAATTGTAAATATGCTGTACATCTGTGTTTTTATGCTAGTTCAGGTGAACTGATATTTGAACCAGGAGATAAAGAAATTGTGATAGCAATCAATATTTTTGATGACATACTCCCAGAGGAAGAAGAATCTTTTAGAGTATGGCTGAAAAATCCAAAAGGTGGTGCAGAAATAGGTCCTAATAGTTATGTGACCATAGTGATACCCTCTAATGACGATGCTCATGGAGTTGTTGCATTTGCCCAGGTAAAATCAAAATATTAAATTAAGTATTTTTAATAATAGGCTCTTGTTAACACATATAGAATGTATTTGTGTTTATAATGTTGTAAAACACACCATTATCATATACAGCTGTCTTAGTAACATATCCCACCATATTATTAATTCACCTTTGGATAGCAAGATGGATAGTATATAAAAGTAATAATAAATAAAAATGCATTGGAACCTGCAATTTCCCTCCTGTAATACTGGTTTAATTGTGAATTCTGTTGTGATTGCTTATAAAATTAAGAAAATATATTGTTTTTACTAATCAGATTTATATCCCAGCTTCCCCAAGGCAGTTTAATAGTTTACACTGATGACAATACATAATAATACTGCATGGCTAAGTTAGTCCAACAGATCACTGGTTCAAGGATAGCTGAATCCAAAGACTTAAATCTCACTCCAGTAATCTATTTGTTACCACATAATGGTGTCATGCAGGGGTGGGTTCTAACTTACCTCACCGCTGGTTTGTTGCCTCCCGCGCTGCATGGGCATGCTTCGTGGGCACACGCATGTGCAGTAGGAAAAAAAACCTGAAAAATTCCCCCCCCCCAAAAAAAAAGCCGAAAACAAGATGGTGATGCATGCGCAGTGCCGGAAACTCGGCTTCTGCGCATGCGCAGAAGAAAACAAATCCGGAAAAAAATATTTTAAAAAATCCCCCCCCCCAAGAAATTAAAAGAAAAGATGGCGGCGCCCACGGAGCAGAACCGGCTCCGTGGCATCACCACCAGCCTACAACCTACTTGGTAGAACCGGTCCGAACCGGTAGGAAACCACCTCTGGTGTCATGATGGGTATGAAAATATTTATAAAAACTGCCCTAACTTATTTATTGTTTATTTCTACTGTGAAATTAAATATAGGGAACTCAGTTTCTTCACAGGCCGCATTTCAGCAATACTAATTTCTCTGCTGTAGAAGGTTGTCAAAATGGGAAACAACATTTCTCAGGCTAGATAGAACTTTTAAATAAATATTAATCAGAAATCTCCCAATCTTAAAGCCAGGAAAACTTTAGTAGAGCTAGAGGCAGATAGAATTGATTTCAAAATTTTGCAGTAGGCAGATGTGTATGCATATGGATAAAGAAAGAAAAAGTGCTTGTATCTATTGTGGAATAAAACCATATCACATCTTTGAGTGTAAGTGGATATCTGAGTATGGGTTAAATGTCTGGGGAGTATAGACATATTGCTGTACCTGAAGTAAAGATTTACTGCTTTTATTAAAGCAAAATCTGATAGCCACACCTTTTCAGTTTAAATTACGATTTTAACTATTTTTATACATTTTTGAAAACATGGTTATTCTCTTTTGTTAGTGTTTAAAGAGCAGAAAAACAAGATATACGCATGTTAAACTATGTATTATTTTTCTTCATTGGTCTATTTTTAGAATTCTTTATTTAAACAAGCAGAAGAAATGGAACAGGACACCTTGATCACCTTGAACGTTGAGCGCTTAATAAGTACATTTGGACCTGTTATAGTACACTGGGAAGCTAGTGGGAGTATTAATGACATATTTCCAACTTCAGGGGTGGTATGTATTTTGCCAAAATTTTAGCTATAGAAACTGCCAACTGATTTAATTGCTAATGTATTACTGATCTAATTAAAGAAAAATCCAATTGGTTAATATTAACTTAGAAATTTTCTTCCCTTATATTGTCCTTTAATTTAAAATCATTTTGACATACTTTCATGCTCCTTAGATAATTTTAAATCTAATTTTCTTAAAGTAAAAGAAAAAATGAAATTAAGTAAATTAACATGAAAAGAAACTAGCAATTTGTTTGATTGTAATCAAAATAGTAATGTTTAATATTCTTAAATCAATGCAATAAGGCCATTAAACTAACTTTGTCAGAAAATGGCAAAAAACACATAAAATGATTGTAAATGCAAGCCAGTTGTCAAAGCACCCAAAATACAATCATGTGACCCCCCCAAGGTGGGTGCAGCAGTTGTAAATTCGAGGATAGGACTTGAGCAGTTTTTGGGAAGTTGGTGATAACTTTGAATGGTCATTAAGTGAGGCATACTTTTATAAAAATAGCTAATTTCTTATGGTTGAAAAAGTGCTTTCTGTGTGATGTTACTTCAGTCCTTTGTAGGGAAATAAAGATGTGATATACACTATTTTTCAGAAATCCAGTATCAATATCATATTTGATGGAAATAATTAAAATATAAAATATAAATTTTATTAAAATTTAAAATACTACAATGCATACTGATACAAAAAACAGCTGTGTGTCATTTTGTTACATAAATATATATAGTAAAGTGTATATAAAAGTAAATGTTGTTTATGAGTACCTGCAGGAAACACTATTTCATATAACTTATTTCTTAATAAGCATCATGGGTTGATTGTATAGAAAACACCCCTAGAACAATATGAGATTGGGTATAAAATGGCAAGAGATTACTTTTGGGAAATAGTCAGATTTCTTTTCTAAATGGAAAGTTTCAGTATTGCTGTTAAGTTGAAGAGTTTGCGTTTATTTTAGGAAAAAATTCTAAAGTGTCATAAAGTTCCACTTATACGTACTCAGGATTATAGTCAGTTGCCACTGCTAAGGAAGGATTAGTGTGTTTTTTATTTCTTCTAAATGCCAATGCAACTTAGAATTTTAATACAAAAAGTAAAATAAACTTTGATAGACATAAAGAAAAATCCAAAATCATATTAGCATACCTTCCCCTCCAACAACATTCAGTTTCTATCTGGTAAACAACGCAAAAGTTGTATATTTAAGCCATGGAATTTGCAATAGTCTTAATAGGAAATATGGAATAAACTGCAGATATTAAAATCTCCTCTTCCTAAAATTGGGAAAGGTAGTACCTGATATTTCAACTTGCTTCAACCTGCTTTCTTCAAAATATGTTGGACTACAATAGGAGTTATAGTCCAGCTTCCCTGAAATATTTTATTTTGTACCATAGGTAAACAAAATAAACATTGGGGGGAAAAACAAGCATTACCAATTCAATTATTGGTTACAACTTGTACATTTTCCAGTACTACAAAAGTATCTTAGATATGCATTATTTGTTTGTTTGTTTGTTTATATATAAAATATATTGGTTGCCCATCTTACCACAGGGTAATTTTGGGGGCTTATAATATTATTTACAATGTATTTATGTTTCACTATTATATTGCAGGTAGTTGAATAAGCATAGATAATTATGTAACTTGAAAAAAGTAATGACACCATTTAAGAAATATTGGTATGGCAATTAGATTAGTATACTTCAATTAAATGTTTCCTTTAACTGGTACAAAAATTGCTAACTTTCATTCAATTGCATCTTAACTGTTGTGTTAAGCCAACAGTTATGTGACAAATATAAAGTTATATATTTTCTTGTTCAATTCTTTAGGTGGCATTTTCAGAGGGTCAGGCTTTGTCAACAGTAACATTAACAGTCCTTGCAGATGTTATTCCTGAAGCTTCAGAGACACTGATTATAACTCTTACCCATATTAGCACCTTGGGCATTCAAGACCCCCAGAGAGGGGCCATAATTGATAGAAGTCGAGCAAAAGCTATACTTACTATTCTGCCCAATGACACTCCCCTTGGTGTAGTGGGATGGCACACAGATTCTCTTTTTAACAAAGTGGAAGAGCCTGAAGGTGAGTCAGTTTATTTTATTTTTATTTTATTTATTTATTTTTCAAGCATATATAACAGTGATAGTGAACCTTTTTCTTTTTGTGTGCCAAAAATGGCAGTGTGCACATGCTAGCGAGTGCATGCGTACCA
>JANHFT010008083.1:2795-13797 GCA_032467955.1 Pseudoxenodon macrops | reverse complement strand
GCACATGCTAGCGAGAGCATGCGTACCAGCACACAAACACCCCCCCGCACACTGCACTGCGCATGCAAACATTCCCCCCCACGCACATGCACCCCACCATTGGGCCATTTTTCGCCCTCTGGAAGCTTCTCTTTCCACACACACTGTTTTTTGAATCGGGGAGGGGATCCTGGCGCTGCCTCCTGAAAACACTTTTCTTCCCTTCTGCAAACGACCCAGGTGGGCAGGTGACTTCTGCTCCTGGCCCGGGAGATGGATCTGGCCAGGAGAAAAGAAAAGCAGAGTCTGCTGAGAAGGAAGAGGTGGAGGGCGCACAGCTCTGTGATACGCATCAGGAAAGTGGGAGAGGAAAACACTTTTAAACCTCCACTTCTTCCTTCTCAGCAAACTCAGCATTTCTTTCCACACAGCATGGTCACACGCCCTGTTTTTTGAATCAGGGAGGGGATCACGGTGCCTCCTTCTGACAACACTTCCCTTCCCTTCTGCAAATGACTCAGGCGGGCGGGTGGCCGGCTTCTGCTCCTGGCCCGGGGGATGGATCTGACCAGGAGGAAACAGAAGCTGAGCAGTGCTCCACGAGGTCAGGCTGGCCACAGACGACACTTTCTTCCTTCTCCCACCACCAAATGAAAACGATCGGGCGGGATTGGTGAGGGAGGGCAGGCGGCTGTGTGCATCCAGGTGGGGAGGGAGAGTGGCGGCAGTGGCCCCTTGAGGTACAGCGCATGGAGGTGGCGGGCAAGGCAGCCCCGGCGCACCTGTTGCTGAGGAGGTGCAGTGATCACTCGGCCAGGGCAGCCTCTCCTCCTGTGCCATGTCCTGCTCTGGCTGGCCACGCGTATACAAGTGCAGTGACTTAAGATGAAGCGCCACCACCCAGGCTGAAGGGAAAACACCACGAGCTCTGCGGCTCTCGCTCCACTTCTTTGCTTGCAGGAAGCAAGCAAGTGGCCGGGTGCGAAGCCCCAAGCCCCGCGGCATCGGCCTGGGAGGCACACTGGCCCGGGTGGAAGGAGGTCTTTTCTGCAGCATCACCCTCCCCTCTTTGCATCACCCTGTGGGGGAGCACTGCCTTTGCAGAAATGGGGCAGGCGCATGTGCAGCAGCCCCGCAACGTCCGCTTGCCCTCCCAGACCACCGCCCCTGCCTTCCTCAGCCCCAGCACAGCATCTGCATTTCTACATTGACCTCGGAAGGCAAACAGGCATGGGGGACCACCAGGAAGGCCGCGTGAAAGGCAGGGAAGCATAACAGGTCTGTGGGGAAGGGAGTAGGCTGCTATTTCTTTTCTCGCGACCTGACATAGCTTCCCTGTCTTCCACATGGTGTTCCGCTTGGCAAACCGGTAGAATTTCACCCCTGGCCCACCTCTAGCATTCCTCTGCCATCCCCCTTGACTCTTAGCGCTCCCCCCGCCCCCTAAGCCATCCCATCATCCCCCAGGGGGATGGTACCGCCCACTTTGGAAACTACTGCTCTAGTTAATAGTGCAATGTTACCAGAGAAAAAGCTATGCCAGATTAGGGTAACAACTCTTAATGCCTTTTTGGCAATGTTGTTACATTGGGCTCTGGCACTTAAATCAATTGAGATAGGTACTCCAAGGTCCTTGACAGAGTGCGGGTTGTCTACAAGATCATATCCATCTTGTATGTTCTGATTATTACTTTTTTGCAAATGTGTAAGACAGAAAGAGCATTTGTTGGTTGAAATTTGAAGTTGCCACTTTTTTGACCAATCTGAGAAAAGTTCTGAGAAAATCCTAGAGAAATTCAAGTATAAATTTCCAGATTAAAAAAAAAAAGGTTTTCCGATATACAATGTTGCAGTTACATCTATAGATTTTAAAGAAAACATTTCTGAATATAGTTTCAAACATTTTTTTAATCTGGGAGGACCAATATAATTGTCAAGCCTGAAATCTGACTGGGTTGTGGGGCTGTTGAGAAACTCTTACTTTAAGTGGGATGGAAAGCCCGGAAACCTTTAGAACTGGCTTTCCACCAGTTCGTGCCAAGATGATATATCTAAATGAATTTCTTCTTTGAGGAAACGGAATGCCTCAGAGTTTGATTTGTGAGATATGTAGAATGCAATATATGAGTAGCAAGAAATATGAGTTACGTTTTTGTATTTCAGTGAGACATTTCACTGATTTTTTTTGAAAAAAGCATTTGAAATGTTTGAAAAAACTATGTTTAGAAAAGTGTGCTTACAGTTTTTTAAATTTCCTAATTTTTATCATAACACTTTTTTTTTCTTGATCCTAGAGAAAATGCACTTTATGGAAGTAATATATTACTATTATGTAGTTCATTGGCTATAATATTAGTTTTGGTTGGAAAAAAACAAACTCTTTCAATAAGAATATATATATTCATTAACTTTAATATTGTTTTTTTCCTAGGGAGATCAACTACTATTACTTTACATATTTTCAGAGAGCAACCATTTGTTGGTGATATTAGTATACACGTAATATCCCACCCTATTTTTTCACTCCCTCTTGTTAATCAAGCTATTGAAAATGAAGATTATAGATTGGAAAACAAGACCATTATTATGACAGAGAATATAACATTAGTTTCAGTTAATGTAACCATTTTACCAGTGAGTATTTGATAGTATATATGGTAAATAGTGTGTAGAAAGCCTATATGTAAATGACATATGAAAAGCTAAAATACTTTTTGGATTAATATTTCTGCATAAAAGTTGGATAGTGCTCAATAATTTAATGTTATCATTCCCAATACATTTATATCTGAACTAATTATATTCCCTGCATTTAAAAATCTACTTTTCACTGTCTTTCAACTTTACAGTATGTTTCATACTTCAAATGATATTTATTCTAGTTGAAAATTCCCAAATTGATTAAGTTTGAATATGGTGTGTGAGAAAAAGTCGAGATATATCTATGTACTTTATGATTGATTGATTAATAAATCAATTAATAAATAGAAAACTTGCTATAATTTGTAATCTCAACAACTTCCAGATTTTATCTACATGTTCTCCGAGTAAATAGTATGGACTATTCTACCGTATTTATGATATACTACCGGTATTAGAAATAATAATTTATTAAATTTATGAACACCACTTTGATATTACCGTATTTTTCGGAGTATAAGATGCACCTTCCCCCCCCCCAACAGAGGGTGTTGGTGCGTCTTATACACTGAATACAGCAATTTTGGCCTGAAGCCCCGGCCCTGCATCCAATTTTTGCAAAAAATGGACTCGTTTTTGCAAAAAACGGGGTGCGCAGAGGGTTTGGGATATCTGCTGACTGCTTCTGAGGGCTGGGGGAAGATAAAAACTTCCCCGTTTTTGTGAAAAACAGGCAAAAAACTGGGCGTTTTTCACACAAACGGGCGTTTTTGCCTTCCCCCATCCCTCAGAAGCAGTCTGTAGGCTTCCCAAATCCTCTGCATGCCTCGTTTTTCACAAAAATGGGTAAAAAACGAATCAAAAACGTGTCCGTTTTTGCAAAAAACAGGGTGCACAGAGGGTTTGGGAGGCCTGCAGACTGCTCCTGCGGCCGGGATGGACAAATTTTTTTCTTTTCTTACTTACCTCTTTGAAATCTTGGTGCGTCTTATATACCGGTGCATCTTATAGTCCGAAAAATATGGTAACACATAAGGCTAGAAAGCAAGAGAATGTGAGCTCATGGGCAGGAAGCCAGCTTGATGGCCAGTCATTTTTCAACCCTAGGAAGGAGGCATTGGCAAACCACTTCTGAAAAACTTTTCAATACAATTGAATAGAACAAAAATAAATTGGTATGCTGCCCTACCTTCAATGATTCTGTTTTCTATTAAAACATTCCATGCTTATTTTCTGATGCTACAGTTTTTTACAATCGGCTGCATCTCATCTGGATAGATTTTCCTCATTTTTGTGAAGGCAAATTGATTCCAATCTAGTATATTGTGACATTTCTTTACAAGCCATATCATCTTTTGGGCCAGATAAGTCTTAATTAAACTCAAACAGAGGATTTGAATTTAGTTTCACAAAGTGACAGGGCCAAAATCATTTATTCCTATTATGGTGCTATTGCAGGTTTGATGGGACAGGTAATCTGGGAGAGGCTGTCCTTCAGACAATCTGAACCCTTTACCTTTAACCTTATATTAATGAATTTAATTTATCTTTAACTTTTTCTTAAATTGATTAAGTAATCAGACATACAGAAAAGAGCAGGTTTTGAAACACTGAAATTATATTTTCAGAAAAGAAAATATAATTTTTAACAACCATTTGTTTTTATATAATTAATCTTCTTTATATTAAGGGAATTGGTTGATTGGTCCTCCATGTCTTTACTTTCCATTGAAACAATCATAACTTGAAACAATTTCACTTACTAGTCTATCCAAAATCTAAATCTGCAAAATAATTTAAAACATTTTTTGTCTTACAGGATAATATTCCAGAATTGCAAGAGGGTTTTTTAATCAATATTAGTAGCGTACAGTTACTGAATTCTTCTCTTACTAGAGGGCAACAGAGCATGAAGAAACTTGGTTTAGAAATAGCTGAGATTTTAATTGAAGAGAATGATAACCCCAGAGGAATATTTCAGTTCAATATTAGCAAGGTGAGAACAAACTGAAACATCTCAGTATCAAGAGCAGTAGAAACTATTCTTATTTTAAGCTGACCATTTCAAGGTATGTAGGTAATAATAAATAGGTTAATAACTTGAAATTATAAATCTTTTACCCATGCTTAATATGCCCATTGCTATTATGTTTTCCTATGATATAATGAAGCCAAGTGGTCCATAATTATAATTTTTCCTATTTATTTATCTTAACTTGAATTTGACAGGATTAGTTGGCAAAGACTTGCTAAGCATCTATTGATCCTTACCACTAAAGGTCTTGAATCTTATTCATTTGATCAATTTCATTACAATCCATGACTTTCAGCAGTTTACATATATAATACATGCAGGAGTGAAATTCAGCAGGTTCTGACAGGTTCTGGAGAACCAGTAGTGGAAATTTTGAGTAGTTTGGAGAACAGGCAAATACCACCTCTGACTGGCCCCAGAGTGGGGTGGGAATGGAGATTTTGCAATATCCTTTCCCCAGGAGTGGGGAGGTAATGGGGATTTTGCAGTATCCTTCCCCTGCCATGCTCACCAAGCCACAGCCACAGAATCAGTAGGGAAAAAAATTGAATTTCACCTCTGAATATATGCTATATAATATGACAAAATAATTAAATATTATTCCTGTAAGATATGGGAGGTTGGTCACTAGATTCTATTTAGGCATTTCTACAGGTACTCAGATGCCAAACCATAAAGGTCGAAACCACCACATTAATTTATACATGAAAATCAGTTGTCGCTCAGTTTAGGCCCGTAAATTCCATATTATGTATTTCCAGCATTGAGAGCCAGTGAATATGCATTCCTAATTATTTGTAATTTTAAGTAGTCTTTATGGGCAGCCCAACCTAAAGTAGGTTATAGTAACCTGTTAACAGTGGTAATGATGGCGTGAGTTTTAGCCTACAAGTGGAGCATTACTTTCATTTGGGTGAAGACATTTCTACTTGCTATTCTACCTTCAAGCAGGAGTTGTGAATGTAGATGGACCCCAATTGTGAATATGTCCTTCACTCTGCTTGTGAGATAACTGAAATAACACTACTGTTGATAGAGAATCTTAATGTACAAACTGTAGAAATCTTTCTTAGATTAAACTTCAAGCTGTTCTCTCCCATCCAGACCCTTAAAATCTCCAGGCAGTAAAAATAGAATACCAATAGTATTTCACCTACCTCTCCATCTGTTCCCTTCAACAGATAGATTAGGCAGATATCCAAACAACAGGTGGCACAATAGAACATTGACAGATTCCTGTCCACTTCACAGTATTCATAGGCTAAAAGGATTCCTGATAATATGCCATGATAAAGAACAACCACTATCAAACACACTCTCCATACATTTAAATGAAGAAATAGAAAAGCTGTAGCATTTCTCATAAAATAGGCCACTAATAATTAACTCATAAAATAGGTAATAATAATTAACTAAATAATTAACTAAAAGCTTTTATTAAGGAAGGAAGCTCTCAACTATTTCATGAAAAAATCCAGAAGGACAAAATGGGCCTATTTATGTATGTGATAAATGTGTTTGTACTTTTGTTATTACTACTCTCACTTTAGCCTAACGATCTCTGAAAGAGCAATTCCTAACTCCTAGAGATATCCTATGATATATAATATATTATTTATTATCGTTCGCTCTTTCTCTTCTTCCCCCTCCTCCTTCTGAAATACAGGCACTATTATATTTTTAATAAAATACTAATTTACCAGTGTTCTCTTTGAAGGATATGAACAGGACAGTGGCTGCTTATGAAGTACCACCACCAGATAATATTCTGATGATGACCATTGTTAGGAAGGCAGGAACATTTGGATCAATAAAACTGGATTGGGAAGCCACACCTGCCTCTGCTAGTCTGAAAGACTTTTCACCATCAATTGGAAATCTTATATTTGCTGATGGACAAGTATGTAACATATTGATAAATCATCCCCTCCCCACATTTTTTAATCATATTATTCTTATAATTATAGTATGTTCCTTTTAAGATAAATTGCTGGGTAATAATCGCAGGATGCTTTTTCCCTTTCTTACCTTACAAGTGCTTTCAAAGCACATGACTATGCATAAATATTTTAAAAATATTAATATTAAAAGTGTCATTGACAGTGAGATCTGAAAAGCTCTTAGCCAAACAATGTTTGTAGTTCTAATACAGGATGGCAAATAGATTCCTTTTTTCATGGATGATTGTGATTGGAGACCCAGTCACATTTACTCATAAATGTATTACACCAGGCAAAACCATTAATTGCTGCAAAAATGAGAGCCTCATTGAAATCTGACTCATGTTCATATTAAAAGTACTATGAAACAATTCAAACTTCTGGAAGTTGGTGTAACTTTTTTCATATTTTTTTCTTAGCAACTTTTCTCTTTTGGATATATTAACTAATGCATTAAAGTAAAGAAACACATTTTTATATAGATATATTAAAATTTGATATTTTGTTTCTAAATGTGCCAGTGAATCCTGCTACATGTAGGAGTTTTCCTACTTCTTTAACTAAGTGGACTTTGCTTCAGAACCCTGTACTGACACAGCTTGTAGCACATCAAGCCTTGTTGCTTGTCTATTTTGTAAAAGGGTTTTGTGGTATGTTTTTAACTGTTTATGTGTATGGTATGTTTTATGCCAGAGTTGCCTTCATTGAGGTTCAATTTATTTATTTATCAAATTTATATAGTAGCCCACCTCACCTGGACTTTCATTTCCATTTCTATTTTGCTTCACAATTAAATGTAAATGCCTTGAGTTTGAGCATGCTCATGGTACTTATTTCATCTTTGTTTTTATTTTTAATTTATTTCCTAGGTTACAGGAGTGATAGAGATCACTATCATAGATGATGATGAGGTTGAATTTTTGGAAATATTCACTGTTACCTTACTTAGAGTGACAGGTGATGCAAGATTAGGTGATGATGTACAGGTGATGGTTACTATTGCACCAAATGATTCACCTGCTGGAGTTTTCAGCTTTGAAGAAAAGCATGTAAGTGAAAGTAAGATGGTATATTTATTTTAGAACATATGTATACAAAAATATTGAAAATTCCACAGACTTAACAAACATCTAAGCACCACTGTAAATAGTCCATCTTTCCTTAGTGTTTGTGTTTGGATTTAAATAAGGGGAGCACTTCTAGTTAGTACAATAGTAGCCTCTTAGCAAAATCTAGAAAAAATGGTCCTGGAAAATAAATCTTTTTTTTTCTCCCTGGAAGGCTTTGTTGATAATTGGGATACCAAAAGAAGTGTAAGCTATTTTAAGGACCTCTTGAATGTCAACAATTGGGTGTAAAAGTAAAATTGTGGCCAGGCCCTATTTTTTTAGGAGCTTAAGTAGCAATTCCACATGAGTTGGTTTCAAAACTGGCAACTCTCACATTGGATTAGCAGAATTGATACCACAACTAGAACTTAATGTTGTATGCAATAGCTATTTTATCAAGTGATTGTATTTATCTAATAGATAGACCTGTGCTTTCATGGGACAAGAGAATAAATAATGCTGCTGCTCCTGGAAGCAGAATTATTACTATAGACTGTCATATATAACAGTTTTGTTAATGAATTTATTGTGAAAGAGGATGTTTGACAATTAAGTACAATTTGTAGATAAAATTCTAACATAAATATATATATATATACAATCCTCAAATTAGTCTTTGTTTACTAATTGGAACAAAAGAAAGATACTTATGTTCACATAAAAACATTACTGTACCATACTGAACAGATTCAATGTTTACTTATTATACTTACAATTTGTAATTCTTAAGGACATAGAAGAAGAAACAGTTTAATTGCTTTATAAAATTGTAGGCTTTATTTGAAAAACCAAAAGAAAAAATAAATGGACACAAAGTCTACTTTATTTCATTATTTATGTATTACACTTATTTTATACTGCTCCAGGGTACAGCTCTGGGCACTGTGCAATAACTATTGTTATTAATGGGCTTCTTTGAATAACTGTTTGTTTGAATCAAATCATTTGCCACATTAATCAATTTTAAAAAGGGGAATGTGATTAAACAGCGAAAGTCCCTTATGCAGAGATCCTCTTTAGTCTTTTATTGAGAGAGGCTGCATGTGTGTATCTCTCCTGCCTGTTGGCAGTTTCTGGCAGCAGGTACTGACAGGTACGCTTCTGGATTCTGCAATGGATCAAAGTGCAATGTGTGGGACATAAAGGAAGCTCAACACTGATGTATTTGCTTGTTATTCAGTATTTGTCTCCCTAATATCAATGCTTTTCTTGTTTCAGGTAACAGTGAAAGAACCTCAGTCAATACATGATCCCACAGCAAATGTCTTCCTTACTGTAAGTCGCAGTTCAGGAGGCCAAGGAGAAGTTCAGATTCGTTGGAAACTTGAGGAGGCAGCTAGATATGATCTCACTCCTCTCAATGGTACTCTTTTCTTTTCTGAGGTATAGCCCCTTTTGCCACAAAACTTTTTTAATGTTGTGTTATTATTTATTATTTTATTTTAATTCAAGCTTATGTATATACGTATGTCATATCCTATTTTATGTATTCTCCTTGCTTTCTTTTTCGTTGTGTGTTTTATCATTTTATTATTTTGCTTCTGTTTTGTTTGCACTTCTCTTCATTTCTTTCTTTTTATTGTTGTAAGCTGCCTTGAGTAGCTCATGGCAAGATAGGTGGCAAATAAATTTAATGTTCAAACAAACAAATGAATAAATCCATTTCACAAATAATTTTTTAAAAACTGCATATTTTCTGTGATTAAATAATCTATCAGATTTTTTCAAATAAAAAAATATTGATGTGAATCTAACATTTGCAGTGTTAGTCACACATAGAAAGTAAAAATGCAAATATGCAATTATGAATTTGATATGACTCTAGTATTCTAAGAGAAAGGGCTTAATATTTTTTCCTATGTTTTAGAGATTTTCTCCCGTTTAACAACATTGCCCACTGGATATATTCCTTAACAGGGTTAAAATTCTATTCTTATCTCCTAAAATATATTAATTTAATTTAGTGTTTTTCCTCTTTTGAAACTAATTTCATTTGATGATTTTAATTTCATGTAATGTTAAGTTTTCCTTTTTCAGTATACCAAATTATAGCTCTAAGATATGTAATCTTTTCCAATTTTATGCAGATGGAATCTCAGAAAACCATAATTTTGCATCCAATTCAAGATGATGTTTTGGAAGGTGATGAACATTATTCAATCCATCTGGTGTCTACTGATAATACAGAAATATCACCTGTAAATGGTAAACACACTCATTGAAAACAGCATCCAAAGCTGTAATTACAGCGATGCCAGACAGGTCTAATTACCTTTATTTTTCCCCTTTATCTGCAGTGTTTAGAAAACTATTAGATGCCATGATTAGATTGAAATAGTGGTGGGATTCAAAAAATTTACTACCAGTTCTGTGGGCGTGGTTTCGTGGGCATGGCAGGAGAAGAATACTGTAAAGTTTCCATTCCCTCCACACTCCAGGAGAAGGTTACTGCAAAATCCCCATTTCCTCCTGATCATCTGGGACTTGGGAGGCAGAGAATAGATGGGGGCAGGGCCAGTAAGAGGTGGTATTTACCGGTTCTCCAAACTACTCAGAATGTCCGCTACCAGTTCTCCAGAGCTGGTCAGAACCTGCTGAATCCCACCTCTGAATTGAAATAAAGAAAATACAGAAAATGCGACTTGACTTTATTCACAAGTTCTCTTATGTTGAAATACTACTTTTGCTCTATCGGAATTGTAGCAGTTTTGAAAAGTATCTAATTCTTAAATAGAGTTTTTTTTCTTTTACTAACTAGTTATTTGAGGCTTTTGAAAAATATGTTGAGATTAACATTGTTTTTCAACTATTAATGCTGAATGTTGTCCTGAATATTGGCTTTGATTCCAGTATTTCAGTGTCTTTAAGAAAAAAATCACATTTTGTTGTATTAATCTTGAGACAAACTGGACTGCAAACAGAAAGAACAAGCTTTTGATAAGTAGATTTATTGTGGAAGAATTAACAAAGCCATAATTCATAATGAAAGAATTTGCATGATTTTTATGTCTCAAATACAAGTTCTATTTGAAGAGAAATAGTGGTTTAAATTCTTACATCATACTCCCATCCACAAGGTTTTAATTGACTTAAATTACCTTATTATGTTACAATATTTAAATTAAATTAAAATAGTGGCTCAAGGAAATGCTATGGATATAATATTCTTAAACTTTTTGTTCAATCATGTTTTATTTTATTTTTCTACTCCCAACTCCCCATACACAGCTTACAACATCAGTTGTCAGAGTACACATTTTCAACCTTTACATTTATATAATTTTAACACAATATAATCA
>JANHFT010008081.1:36947-48300 GCA_032467955.1 Pseudoxenodon macrops | reverse complement strand
GTTCATTCCTAGAGGAGATCAACCCTGACTGCTCTTTAGAAGTACAGATCCTGAAGATGAAACTCAAATACTTTTGGCTACCTAATGAGAAGGAAGGACTCACTGGAGAAGAGCCTAATGCTGGGAAAGATTGAGGGCAAAAGAAGACGGGACGACAGAGAATAGAGTGGCTGGATGGAGTCACTGAAGCAGTCGGCGTGAGCTTAAATGGACCCCGGGGGATGGTAGAGGACAGGAAGGCCTGGAGAAACGTTGTCCATGGGTTCACGATGGGTTGGACACAACTTTGCAACTAACAACAAAAAGAAGAAGAAGTGTGTCTTATACTCCGAAAAATACAGTACATTGTTTTTGATTTCCCAGTGTGAGTTTTTTCTTACTCTACATTATGTTCTTTCACTGTTGGATATCTATTTCAATCTATTTCTGATACATGGTTTTAAGGCACTTGGAGCTGCTTTGACAATTCAGAAGGGTAGTAAACTGATTAAATACTTTCCCCATTCTGTATTAAAGTTCTTGGTGCTTTTTTTCCCAAGGAAACCTGATCTCTGTTCACATCTAGAATAGGCTGAAGCTTTTTTTCAAAATAATTTGTCCTCAGTCTAAATGGCTTTTCTCTGCCCTCTGGTGGCGGTGCTTATGAACTCATATTTGTATCATTGTTTTACTTTTTTTTTTTTACACAGCAGAGAAAAGAAAAGATTGAACAATCTGGGATTAATCCTTACCTGACCAGAATTTTTGTCAGCTTTCATAACAAACTACAGAACACATAATACACTACACATTGTTTTCTTTTACTAGAGAAGAGGTACCATATCTTGGAAATGTTCCATCAAAATAATATATCATTGCTCTGGGGAAGTTAATATATGGCAGAAAAATGCAAGTTTTCAAACACATTTATTAATAAACTGATATTATTTGTAGCATCAAAATTATATGGTGAATTATAATTATAATATTATTTTTCACATTATAAATATGGAGTGAAATCTCATTTTAAAAGACTGTTTGTGGAGAGGGCGGTCTATCAGACTTGGCTATCTGTTAAATTCAAAAATAAATCATTCACTTAATTGTGTTATTATGCAAATGATGAATTTTATGTCATGTATGTTGACATAAAATAATAACATACATAAAAATGTATGTTAACATACAGTAACCGTGTGAATGATTATCATTTGCATAGTGTTATCTCTGAAACAAATGTGCTGTTTTGGAGATATAAGGGATGGATATTTGGTCTGTTGTATTGACAGTCTGCTAAATAAGGGTCCATTAAATCACATTTGAACTGTGTCTGCTTTTTTTCTATGCTTTTAATATGCTTTCACCCAACAAGCAAAATCATGGTTTGTTTTAATCAGTTTTTATCAAATCCACACATACCGGTAACTATCATCCATAGATTACCAATCTCATAAATTATGCCATTTCAAAGTCAAATAAACCAAGTGATTATTTAATGCAATTTGTGAACTTGGTTAAAGTTTCATAATCAGAAAAATGGACATCAGAAAAAATTAAACTATCCATCAGTTCTGAAATGATGAAAAAGTTGCTGTTGCAGAGATAAATTCAAGAGTTGTGTTTTTGTGAGGTAGACTGGAAATCCTATTTTATTTTTAGGTTTATATAATAGATTTCAAACCCAGAAAAACATAACCGGCTATATGGGTGCATATACTGTATTTGTAACCACTATTCATGAGAAGGAATTCAAGAATGGTATAAAGAAGCATTTTGCTAGCAGCTGTGTCGTCTTCTCCATAAACAGGCAAACCAAGATCGATTTCTCTGGTCCATTGCCTTTATATGTAACTTTGAATCAATGTAAAGCAATCTCTGGTCATCCAAGTCAAATTCTGGCCTATGCAAAAACAAAAACAACCGTCTTGGAAACTTTATAATGAATCACATATTTAAATTTATTTTGATTCAATCTGTTCAGCTAATTACTACTATGATGTTGGATGGAAGATAGAGAGAGAGTCAATTAAATGAAAGCATTTTCTAGCAATATAGGATGGAAGATTTGATGAATTCTACCCTAGGTGTTTAAGGGATGTTGGTATTGTCTGACAACAGAAAGCCTGGAATAAAAAGATAGAAAAACACCCTTGATCACGCAAAACAGAACAATTGTGATCAAATGTTCTTGTGTATATAGAGTATACAATTTCTGTTTAGATCATATGCCAAAACCAGCTCAATTATATTACTTGCACATTTGCAACAACCAAAAAATGGGAGCCAAAATAATAATAAATTAAAAAACCTAGAACTTGTAAAGAAAAAAACCCACAATTTTTCTGATTTGGTATATGCTGTGAGAAAAGTCTGGTGGAAAACATTTTTAAAAAGGATGGGAACAATCCTTTCTGTAGAATTGAAAGGGCTATAATGGTCCATTTGTCTAAACCCTACTCAGGGTCCAGAGGTCTCTGCAAATGAAGAAGTCAGAGGTTTGGTAGGAGATCTCTAAGGAAGCATAGTAGTAAAAAAAAAAATTCCACAATTGTCCCATTTGAAGGAGAAGGTTTAACCATTTAGAAAGCACCAAAAATAATGTCTGAAATCAATCAGAAACTATTTTTGATTGATCTAGTAGCAATTAACTTAAGGCTCATCTCTCAAGATTCAAGATTGTTCCGATAACCAATGACATAAAGCAAAATGATACATGAGAAAGAATTGATGATACCTTATTTGCAGATCTTAGAGCAATTATAGTAGCAACACCTTTGTCTTCCTGGACAATCATAGTCAAAACGACAGCGATGTATTCCTGGGATGGTGCATTTAAATGGATTTCGTGGGCAACTCCAAGGAAGCACTGAAATGGAGAGGAGGGAGTGTGGGGGAACAGAATCGTTGCTAACCATTAGTCAACCACCAACTAATTTTCATCGTTCTTTGGAATATAGTGCAGCTCTATGGTGTCTTTCTAAGCCGTGGTGGCAATTAAAATGTCCCACACTTTAAGAGAGGGGCTTCAGTTACATGTTTTGACTTTGATGTTTCTTCCCAGTTTGAAGCACATTAAAGATAGACTCATACTGTCAGTGTCAGAGCTGAAACATATCTGAAATCGCTTCATAAAATCTATAAAAATAGACCCAAGTATGTAAGGGCCTATTGGGGAGATTTCATGAAAAGAAAAAAGAGCAGATTCCATCACAGAGTAGGCCCTAAAAATCCCATTCTTGCAAAGTTTCAGGAACAGTTGGAAAAGATCCTTACTGGTCATTTGGTCTGCAAGATCCTAATTTCAAGGACTGATTTACTGAATTGTATTAGCCTTACATATCCGACCCATAAATTCCCCATCTGAAAGGCAAATCTTATCAGAGAATCAAATCTAACAAATTGACATTGATATTAAGATACCCAATCCAGAGTCCCCAGCTTCTCTGCTTCCACGGGAAACCAGGCCCCAGCGCTGTAAGAAATGAGATTGTTCATTAAAATTCAGATTACCTGGTGGGACTCTACAACTTCTGCTACATCTGAAATTACAGCAACGTAGGGTCTGAGGGCACTCATAATCATTCCTGCAACGATTCATTCCAGGTAAAGAGCATGGAAATGGATTTCCTGGGGAAATACCACATCCTGTTGAAAGAAAGAAAAAAACCAATGCAAAATATTCAAATGCCTTTTACAAATTTATTTATTTTTAATCCTAATGTACTTGCCCATAGCACTTATCATGAGTAAGATCATGTATTGATTGTATGAAACCTATGTTATATTTGCCTACATATACTTTATACTTAGAATCTACTTTTTTGTACCTGTTCTATTTTAATAATAGCACTGCTCCTTCTTTATTACCCTTTGCCCAATCTGAAATATAAATGAATAAATTCATGTACCCACCAACAGGCATTTCTAGATAAACAAACACTTTCCTAGCTTTCTCAGGGCACAATTCAAAGGTTGCAAATAACTTTTTATGGTTACCAGATACTTTAGAATGGACATGTTTAAAACATTGCAAATCCACACTAATCACAGAGAACTGACAGCCAATCATTACTTACACTTTCTGGCCAAAATAAAAATACAGAGATCTCTTATCTAATCGCTGCTAACTTATCTCACCATAAAAAGGAAAGAGAAAGAAAATAAATAAATAAACTGGGGGAGGGGGAATCAGTTACTTATCACAATAGCACACTTGGAATACTGATTCTATATTAGAACACTTTATATAATTATGTCACCTTCTTATCAAAACTGGACAGTAGGAATTGGGAGGTATGATGCCGAAGGCATTCCTTATAATGGCCACCCCAAGCAAGACAATGCTATAATCATTCTTGTGCATGCAGTAATATTTGCTGCCTGAAAACATGATTGCAGCAGAAAAATGCCACTGGTGTTCCATGTAATTTGATCTGCAGAAGGCGTAATTCAATTTAATATTGCAATTGTACTCCACTCTGGAAGAGCCCTACATATATTTCCTATAAGTACCATGACAACAAAAATGTTGATCTGACAATGTGAGGAAGACAATAAAAGAAAATATTGTATAGAACTCCATTTCTTATCACCTTTACAACAATTTATGGCTAGTCACTTAGTTTTATTTGGGAAACACAAAGGATTATTTGCTTCAATTATAATTTGTTGTAATTATATTCAACTTGCTCTGCAATGTGTTTATCATATTGTGCTGTTAATCATTGAAAATTACCTGACTCTGTAATTTCTTCCCCAAACCCCCAAACCCCCAACCTTAGAGTGTCTACTGTTGACCTCACCCCATTCCTAAGAGGTCTTTAAGGGGCGTGCATAAGTGCACCAGCGTGCCTACCATCCCTGTCCTAATGTTCCCTGTTATTCATATCCATTTCATGTAGTCATAGTTATGTTTATACTTATATCTGTTATCTAATACATGCTTGACAAAATAAATAAATAAATAAAAATAAAAATAAAAGGTAAAAGCCATAAAAATATAAAGCAGATTGAACCAAACGAGACTGGACTTTGAAGTAATTAAAGAAAACAACTGAACTTTGGATACCAAGATACAGAGTAGTAGTAGTAGCAGTAGCAGTAGCAGTAGCAGTAGTAGTAGTACTGGTAGTATATTAATTGATTAGTCTTGCAACTATATCAAACAAAATTAAATAAAGGTAAAATACAAGTTAGGAAAATAATGCAATAAGTTAATAACACACATAGTAAATATAAAGAATCACCATTCAGAGAAATATATCATTTTACATGATATCTCAATAAGTTCAATATAATGGGTTGTTAGCTGAACTGACTTGTCTATAAAGTAAGAGTTCTGCACGTAATATATACCATAGAGACAGCATGTTATGTTAGAGAGCAAGTTACAGAAGATTCTTTCATTGCAATGCTCTGGGCACATGCTCCCCTTCACAGTGTTTCCTAGCCCTTTTCTACCTCTTATCTTCCCATTCCAGCTGCTCTCGTTTCATTAGGGGATACTTAAACCAGCCAGTTGATCATCCTACATGCAACTTTGACCAATCTTGAGCTGCAAAGACTGGTGTTCTTTTGTGTTTCTTTCAACTGCCTCTTTGTTCTTGACCATGTCTGGTAGTTTGGGATTATGCTGCTTATGTAGAATGCCCTGCATAATTCATTAGTAAACTGCTTCAGCGATGTTCTGGGAGGATCATTGGGGCCATTCATCTCAAAGCTGTAACCAAAGGAGATGGTGTAAACCTGGACGCTTTCTCACTGCTTATGCATCTTCAGGTGTGCATGAATGAGAAACATGTATAAAGCAACTTGGAGGGAAGGCAATATTAAAGTACACAAAGGTGGTGGGCATTGAGAATTCAGTGTAACAAGCTGGCAGAGGACAGAAATGGCTGGTACACTCCATACCTATGAGACTGAGTTCATTCTTCTCAGATATCATAACACACCATCAGTCTTCAGTGGAGAGTAAAATCCAAATCCACTCCAGCTTGCTAGGGTTGAAATACAGATGGTTCAGTACCATTTGCAAGTTACCCATCATAATCTATTCACGATTTTGAGAGCAAATAGATAAAATAGATGTATTAAGTCTATAGGGGGCTGGTGGTTCAAATGTACTGTATGAAGAAGGATTACAGGAATTGGGTATTTCTAGGTTAATGAACAAAAAGGACCATCGGTGAAATGATAGCAGTGTTCTGATATCTCAAGGATTGTCCTAAAAAAAGAGGAGTCAACCTATTTTCCAAAGCACCTGAAGGCAGGACAAGAAGCAATGGATGAGAACTAATTAAGGAGACATCCAGCCTAGAATTAAGGAAAAATTTGACTCTAGGGGGCAGTGTTCATCTCCGTTTCAAAGCCAATGAGCCAGCACTGTCCGACGACATCTCCGTGGTCATGTGGCCAGCATGACTAAATGCCGAAGGTGCATGCTGTTACCTTCCCATCAAAGGTGGTTCCTATTTTTCTACTTGCATTTTTACATGCTTTCAAACTGCTAGGTTGGCAGGAGTTGGGACAAGTAACAGGAGCTCATTCCGTTAAGTGGTGCTAGGGATTCGAACTGTCGACCTTTCTGATTGACAATCTCAGTGTCTTAGCCACTGGGCTGCAGTGGTTCAGTGGGTAGGACGCCACATATATATATATGTAAAATAAAATTGGTCCATCTACTTCCTGATGATATGAAACATGTTTTCTATGCAGAGTTTATCATGTTATATATATATATATAAGTAATTTCAACTCCAGACTTGATGGTAGGGAATCCCAGTTGAAATATTTGCTTTTAAGACCTCAAAGCTACCAACTTGGGAAAAATGCTTTGTAGACAATATTTATTTAGTTTTCCTGACATGATAAAAAGCAAGCATTTTTTAACGTGTGCACTTAGAACCTTGCAGAAGCTCGATGCCTAACGTATTAATGATAACATAATTTTTCATGCATTTTAGTTTACTGAGTATGATGAAATAGACTCTACTCTCTGTGTTCATCAATAAATTTGTTAAAGTTCAATATTACTGTAAGGCACTTTGATGCCATTACCGTTGTTGCTGTTGCTGTTAAACGGACTAACATTCGTGCCTCCCATAAGTTATGCAGTTTGTAAGTTAAAATATCTTCATTTTCTTTCACAAGCAAACATTTATTCATGGAACTCCTTTTGCAAAGGTCAGGCTGTGTGTATTATGTCAACTCAGATTAATGGCACTTCAGTGTGATTAATAAGTACAGAAACTCTTGAAAGAGTCATATTCCTTGATGAATCCTGTTCTCTGACAATTTATTAAGTCGTTCTGTTATTACTTAGGGAAACATGATATTAGCTTCTAAAATATTATTTAAAATGGCTCATATTTATCAGGCTGTCCAAAAACCATCTTGTTCCTTAAACTCTATCTCCTTCTTGTTGTGTTGTGCCATTCTACCATTTTATTTCAGATGTGGAGAATTGAATCCAGTCCAAAATCTCAAATTTATATTCCTGGCTGCAGGTAGAGAAACTTTATATTTATCTTGCTATTGAACTGGGCTTAGGTTCACAAAAAGAAAATAGGGGTTTATGCTAAAAGAATATGACTTCCACTTGTTTTAATAGCACTAGCACTTAGACTTATATACCACTTCACAGTGCTTTTACAGCCCTCTCTAAGCGGTTTACAGAGTCAGCATATTGTCCACAACAAACTGGCTCCTCATTTCACCCACCTCGGAAGGATGGAAGGCTGAGTCAATCTTGAGCCTGATGGGATTCGATCTGCCAAACTGCAGTCAGCCGGCAGTCAGAAGAAGTAGCCTGCAGTACTGCACTCTAACCACTGCGCCACTGTGGCTCTTTTTAATGTCATCTACTTCATTTTCATGTTGTAGGATTAACCTTGTTGGAACCTTTCTATCTTTTCGTCACCACATTCTGGGATGGGCAGTAAAATGCTGATTTCTAGTTGCCTTTGAGGAGTTAAGAAAGCAAGAAGAGGACAAAATGAAAGGAAAAGAAATCTAGAGTTGGTACGTCAGGAGGAGAATATGAACAGAAAATATGTTGTTGCAGAAAATGTACCGTATTTGGCAACCTTACTAATAACTTTTATATATTTCGTCATTCAGGAAATATTGAACATTACTCTTCTGAAAAATTTGAAAAGGTTTAAAAAAATAGATAAAGAAGCTACTATTTTTCAATCACAAAATTACCTCACAATACTTTGGAAGGTTGATGACATTTTATCCTGCTACATAATTCTGTTACATTAAAGTAGTTTGCATTAAGTATTTGAAGGTTCAAGTAAACACCAGCACATTCTGATGTAAATATTCTGTTTGAATGCTTAATTCTTAAATGGGTAGTAAATGCCTTAATTCCGCTGTACCTTACATTACAAAAGGGAAAAAAATGTTCCCCCTAACAAAAGAGGGGAAAAAAAGAATATTAAGCCCTCTAAAGTAATATAGTATAATGTGCTGGATGATAAATTATTTTGATCCAAAGAAACTGGAAAGAAAAAGGCAGATTGCAAAGACTTATGATGCCGGTGGGGAAAAAAAGAGAATATTTTATTTCAGATCTAGCTTCATATTGTCTTGAAATGTATATTCTAAGAAACCTGGATTTGCTCAAATTCAAAATGCATGACCAATGAGTATAACAAGCAGATATAGTCTTCCATTTGATGTAGAGGTACAAAAGGGACTATAAAATATTAGCATTCTGGGATTTATATTGCATTCTTGAATTAATACACTACATTCAAAGTTAGGAGGCCTTCTTTTTATCCCAATTCCTATGGAAATTGTATCACAGCAGTAAATAACTAATTGCAAAAATCCTTTAAGACGGAGGCAAGATACAGCAGATCAGTTCTTACAATTTTCTGACGTGCAATTCAGCATTTAAATTGTAAGCTACTGGAAATTTACTCTAACATATATGTAAATAGAACAGAACAGAACAGAACAGAACAGAACAGAACAGAATAGAATAGAATAGACCTTGGAGGTCTTCTACTCCAACCACCTGCTTAGGCAAGAAACCCTACACCATTTCAGACAAATGGTTATCCAACATGTTCTTTAAAACTTCCAGTGTTGGAGCATTCACAACTTCTGGAGGCAAGTTATTCCATTGATTAATTGTTCTAAATTTCAGGAAATTTCTCCTTAGTTCTAAATTGCTTCTCTCCTTGATTAGTTTTCACCCATTGCTTCTTGTCCTGCCCTCAGGTGCTTTGGAGAATAGTTTGACTCCCTCTTCTTTGTGGCAACCCCTGAGATATTGGAACACTGCTATCATGTCTCCCCTAGTCCTTCTTTTCATTAAACTTGACATACCCAGTTCCTGCAACCGTTCTTCATATGTTTTAGCCATATGTTGCTCTTCTCTGCACTCATCTTTATCTTAGCAAAACTAGTAATTATTCTACCATGTTAATTAACTGCTAGTGCGCAAATTACCAGACTTTTCTTTTATGAGTTTTTTGTACCTTACAAATGAACTATGTGTTTCTAAGCAAAACTGAAGGTCTGCTTGTTTATTTTCAAGGAAATAATAGAGATATCATGTCCATATTAGTTGCTCCTGCTACAGCCTTCAGTTATCTGTAGGTAACTACATCTAGCTAGTGCTTCCTGTTCTCTGTAAGACTCTTAGAAGTTGTTAGGTGGATTGTTAGGCTTTTCCATCTTACACACCAGCAGGTCAGGCTTTTTTCCCCTTTCCATGTTTTTGATGCTATATCTTACCAAATGACCAGGCATGGTGAATTTGAAAACTTGCTCCTAACATTGAGATTTGGTTGTTCCTAATAAAAGGCATTTCTGTTGAATTTGGTACTATTGCTGCTACACTGAGTTGGATACCCAGATATAGATGGAAGAGATCCATTAAAATCCATGGTTAAATAAGTTATAAATAACTTAAGTATCACTGAATGAATTGTACTGTTCTAAGTTTGGCTAAATCTGTATTCAACATCATTTTTTAATATAAATGACTTGAGGGCATTATTTTTATCTATACCGATATAGTCATCAGTGCAGCAAAAAGTAATATACAGTCTTCTGATTGCATACACATAATGCAATCTACTGAGCCATCATCATGAATAGTGAACTGTATCAATTCGAAAATCTGAGGCATGATTCCCTAAATAACACATATTAGACAGTTAATGACCCTCATGGCTGTCATGACTGCTTAAAAAAAAATCCAATTGCCCATTTCTATAACATGCACTGCTTTTTTTCTTCTTTTTAAAACCCTGTAGTCCCTTAATTCAGGGGAGAGTCAGGGCGAATAAATAGAGCTGAACATTTACTGGACAGATACCCTTCCTGATGCCTATGTGGAGTTTACAGCAGTTTTTTTTTGTGCCCTGAGAGAGAAACATGTGCTACTACCTAGAATTAAAGTCTCAGCCTTCCGAGTGGGAGCAAGCATCTTCACCACTCGGCCACCATGATGCAACAGTGTTGAACTAGTTCTGTGATGGTGAACTTATGGCACACGTGCCACACAGAGCCATATCTGAGGGCACATGAAACATTGCCCTATGTCAGCTGATTTTTGGCCTTCCAGAAGGCGTGGAGAGGTTGTTTCTGCTTCAGGAAAGCCTTCGGAGCCTATGGATGGTGAAAAACGGACCCAACGGGCCTACTGGAAGTTTGGAAACCAACGTCCAGTAGGCCCATTGGGCCATTTTTTGCCCAGGCTTCAGGAGGCTTTCCTGAACGGGCCAACGGGCCAACCAGAATGGTGGTCGTGCGTGTATGCAACAGGGGGGAGGGCATTGCATTATGGGTGTGGGCATGCGTGCATGCGACTACCACTCCATGCTCCCTCACTTTTGGCATGCGATGGCAAAAAGGTTAGCCATCACTGAAATAGGTGAATCTTTGGCCTGATCAGCAGGGCTATTCTTGCATCTTTAGTTTATTTCTCACATGTTTTGTCCTTCTAGTCAGTAGAATGCAACTTTACATAGATTCAAGGCTTCAGATGCCTTTGAGATATTCTCTTACTCCTATAGAAAAGCTTACGGCAGCACATTTAAATGATTCAAATCAGAGATGGGTTCCTACCGGTTCTATCCGGTTATACCGAGTAGGTAGTAATCTTAGGGAGTAGTTCGGAGAACCGGTAGTAAAAGTAGCCTGGGTGCCACCTCCAGCACCGGTTCCACTTACTCCCCTCCCTACCCATGCCCAGTCGCTGCTCACTCGCTCGAACTGCCCCACCTGTCGGCACCATGCTTGTCCTGCCCTGCCTACCTGCCCGCCACTCGCTGGCTCACAGATTGCCCCGCCTCTGAGAGTCCTATATATACTGTGGCCACCACGCGATCTGGACTCTCCCTCGCATCGTCAC
>JANHFT010008081.1:8369-34445 GCA_032467955.1 Pseudoxenodon macrops | reverse complement strand
CACACCAGACTGGAACGAGGTGGGGGCATCTGCCAGCATGGCAGAGAGAGATTGGACCATGTGATGGACTTGTGGGTATGAGGGCAGAATCTTGAACTTTCAACTAAGGGGTGGAAACCTGTAAATCTTCAGATTTGGGTTTCCCCAGTTTGTGCCAACAGGTCTCTCCTAATAAATTGGATCTTTGAGGAATGCTTTGCCTTGGAGTCTGATTTGATCAGGGATGATATTTGGAGTGCTGACAGCTATTGCTATTGATACCTGCAGCAAAGAGAGATGGTAATACCACTTAAATCATGTTTCTCTCTCTCTCTCTTTCTCCCCCCCCCCCCATACAAAAAAAAGCATGGCTTAGGACTGTAAGATAATTCATATCAATATGTCAAAGCTGGGAACATAAATATTAACCAGGAGTTTGAATGGTGACACCCTGATTTCCTAAAATCTGGAATCTCTATATTGATTCCTTTATAAATTTATAAAAGGAATTGATTACCGCATGATATATTTGGGAAACGTTAACCTTGGTTAACTTTGTTTGCCTCTTTCTGTTGTGATTAGTTTGCATTTCAGTACATTGTGCTCAATCAAAAAGAATGCTTAATTTAATCACTGGTTAAATATTTTATATTAATTGAGAACTTTATTGAGAAAATAATTTTATCCAGTCCCTTTCCTTCCACTCACAATTTTTCAGTGCATATTAACCTCTCCACCATCCTTTCAATTCACAGCAAATGGTTAAGCAACTGAAGTAATTGACAAATGATATAATGAAGAATGGATGTTGACAGGTAAAAGCCAAGTATTTCACAGAACATAGGTTCTCCAGAAATGTTGCCTATGCAAGGTGCAAAACACATTGCCCAATCAAAACATTTCTTCCCGCCCAGCATCATTCTCAAACTCATTAGCCTCAGCATGAATGATTCTGATACGATCTGGTGGGCAGATCCCAGGTTTCCCTGTGATTACTAAGGATCGTAATACCTATAACAGAGAGGTTGAAGGACAGGTCTTCCCATATCCAGTAGGGTAGCATTGCAGAGTTCAAACAACTCAATCGTTACTTCTGTGTGGGTTTCTTCCATTGTTTTTAAATCTAAAACAAGTACCAAAAGTGGATTCCACAAGTGGTGATTGGAGTGAATGTCTAAAATGCATCTAGTTTTCATTTTATAAATAAAAGAGAAACAGGTACCTGTCATTCTTCCCTCTGGACCAATAAGCAGGATGAAGTACATCTTTGAAGATGTTTCGCTTCTCATCCAAGAAGTTTCTTCAGCTCTGACAGGATAGTGGGGAATGAATTCTGACTTTGTTGTTCTGGGAAACTTGGCTGGCAATTGGTGGGTCTCCTCCCAGTCCTTGGCTTTCCTTCCTCTCTATAGTTGTTAAGCCTCAGTAGCGCTCTAGTGTCTATACACTGATTTTTTTAAATTTCTACTTTTACTTTTCCATTGCAAAAAGAAATGCTGAAGAAGCAAAGGTAGGGAACAGAGCACCAGTTGAAAGCTGATTTTTGCACTTCCGGAGTATTGGTTGGTTCATTCTGAATATTTCCAACAGCTTCAGTCAAGACAGCCACAGGCCATCGTGAAACTGATTCTGACAGTTAAGTCATCCTTGATGGGAAGGGCAAGGAGGCATGAAATGATGGCTGTCTGCTCATTTTTTTTCTTCATTGCACCTGGTATTTCCTTACTACATGCTCAAACAGTGCTGCAGTGAGACACCACTGGCATCACTATGCGACAATTATCTAGGTATTTGCTCTGAAGAGATGCCAATACGTGCTGGACTGCATAGTTTAGGATTACTTACACTGTGCTTATCTACTAACACTTTGCTCAGTTCCTCCCCATCCCCCAGTGCTGTCTATGGCCCATTGGAAGAAGGTGACTGATTGAAGGAGGCAGTACCTACTTTGGAAGATGGGAAGACCTGGGGTTTCAGAGAATAGCTGGGGCTTCAATGACCCCAGTTGAGAGATTATAATTTGCACTCCCGAAACCATCTTTTGCCAGAAATTGCCAACATTCTTAACAGTAGATTTTGCCTTGGCAGAATGATAATTCGATTTCCTCCCTAGTTTAGTTCGTACATACCTAATTAGTAAAGGCTGTTCATCCTCATCTGATACATTTGGCTACCTGCCTGCATAGTTGATAAGATGAAGCTTAGGGAGTGTTTCTGTTTTCCACTTCCTCAAAGCACAGGAAGCAGGCAGAGAAACATCACATGGGCACTCCTAAAGTTGCTTTTCCAAAGGCAACTGGATTTCCCCGGGTTTTTCCTTGAAAACATTTCACTTCCCATCAAAGAAGCTTCTTCAGTTATGACTGAATGGGAATAGAAAGATTTATAACAGGGGTGAAATCCAGCAGGTTCTGATAGGTTCTGGAGAACCGGTAGGTAGTGGAAATTTTGAATAGTTCGGAGAACCGGCAAATACCACCTCTGGCTGGCCCCAGAGTGGAGTGGGAATGGAAACTTTGCAATATCCTTCCCCCAGGAGTGGGGAGGGAATGGGGATTTTGCAGTACCCTTCCCCTGCCACGCCCACCAAGCCACTCCCACAGAACAAGTAGTAAAAAAAATTGGATTTCACCACTGATTTATCATCTTTGTAGCCATCTGGTCATTACAATGCTGAAGGTCAGTTATTAGCTCTTTGAGAGTCAATGAAGCCACTTGGGGGAGGGGGCTTATCTGTACCTTCAGGGTCATCTGAATCAGAATGCAGATGGGTGTGGAACCTTCTTGGGACTGCAAAATACTTCTATCCCTCACCATTTAGACAGAAGTGAGGAAGCTTCTTAGATGAGAAGCAAAACATTTCAAGGAAAAAACCAAGAAAGTCCAGTTGCCTTTGAGAAGCATCTTTGGGACAACCACGACCTACATTAAGGGTGTTAAACTCATGGCGTCACATTGTTGTCCCATGATGTATCGCAATTTCCCCCCTTCGCTAAATTAGGGGTGGGCGTGGCCAGCGCATGATACATCCAGTCCACGGGCTACGAGCTTGACACCCCTGACCTAGAATCACCACAGATACATGTGCATTCATTAGTACTTGGGAAGCATATGCTAATCCTGGTTAAGAGTTATAGGCACCTATAGTTATTAATGGGAAATAGAAGGGTTTAAAAAAAAGACATCAAATTAATTTTGTGGCTTTCCTTAGATCATCCCAATGCAATATTTTTCTTCATAGTATGGATGATTGGTCTCTGTGTATATATGTGTTTGGGGATACATGTTCACAAGGGCCTTCAAATCCCTGATTCCCTGGAGTTGTCCCTGAGATTTTCTTGGCAAGATTTCAGAAATGGTTTGCCATTGACTGCTTCCTTGGGCTGACAAAAAATGACTGGCCCAAAGTCACCCATCTGGTTTTGTGCCTAAGATGGGACAAGAACTCCCAGTTTCCTGGTTTACGTTTGGTGCCTTAACCACTATACCAAACTGGTCTCCTATTTGTAAGCTATCCATTTAACAGTTACCAAAAAGTAATCGTTTTACTCTTGTCACTACAGTTTAACCTGTTGTGGGATTCTTTTTTTTTTTACTACCGGTTCTGTGGGCATGGCTTGGTGGGCATGGCATGGCTTGGTGGACGTGGTTTGATGGGCATGGCAGGGGAAGGATACTGCAAAATCCCCATTTCCTCCCGATCAGCTGGGACTCGGGATGCACAGAATAGATGGGGGCAGAGCCAGTCAGATGTGGCATTTACTGGTTCTCCAGAATTGGTCAGAACCTGCTGAACCTTCTGACTTTAAGCCAAGGGCATCTCTAAGACAATCCATGAAGTTCCCAAAAGTTACTGTTGAATGTTTAATATTATAAAACTTTCATGGAGAAATGTCTATGAAGATTCTCAGTCATCCAGCTCATGGTTGTTTCAAAGGTGCTTTTCCAAAAGGCAACTGGACTATGTTTTTGTCCCTTGAGGAAGAAGAAGGCAACAGTTCCCTTCTTCCTTGAGGGAAACAACATAGTCCCATTGCCTTCTGAAAAGGCATCTTTGAGACTAACATGGAGAAATACCATATCTGTGTGATCACGAAGAGTTGACAGATGACTTGATGGCACATGATCATATATGATAAATAGAGGGAATCATAAGATACATACTAATTGCGTGCCATTAATTTGATTAAATTTACATTTCAATTCACTTCAAACAATGCTGTTTATATCTGGCCCTATCAAGTACTTGGGTTCATTGCTGAGCACAACTCTGAACAGCCAAACATGCCCTCAGCCCAAAAAAGACTAGGTAGCCCTGTCATAAATGGGGATATGAACATTGTAAATAACAACTGTGAAAAGTGCTTTGGGTGGGCTAATGCTAAAATAAACTTTTGAGAAAAGTGAGTCTCTCAGCATCACATTAAATGCTTAAATTTCTATGAGGCTTTGATTCTCTGTCACGTATTTAATCTATTCCCTTTTACAATAGAGTCCCACCCAATGATCCTTCTATTGGTCTTCAATCCCAACCTGCTCCTAGGCACATTTTTAAGATGCTGGGGTAACTAGGAAGCATGAGGCAGCAGGGATGTGTTTTTTATGCCAACTAACTGACTGAATCTAATCTGTTTCTGGAGTCAGCAAGAAACTCATCCACTTTAAAAAGATGATATTAATACAGAGGACTAAATAATAATAATTCTTTTCTGAATCAATTAGAGTTGTATGATAACCAGAAGAGGAACATATGTACATCCAACCCAGTAAGTACAACAGGCTGCCTCCCCCCTCCCCCTTTGTTCTATATTTGAATATATTATCAGCAAGTTAAAAATTGAAGTTTTTTTTTAATTGCAGAATTTATTGCAGAATTAAGGCATGTTAAGGTTTTCATTAATATAGAACACAGAACACAGACATTAAGACTGTATTTGTTTTTCCCACACAAAACTGCTTTACTGTACAAAATTCAACTCCAATCTTATTCTGTTATCTCCCTATAACTTTATAACTATTCTATTTCTATTCGTATTTAATCTACCTCCTTATCTTCTTATGACTATAACTTTGTTGCTTGTATCTTACGATTTATATTGTTTACTTAGTATCCTAGTATGATTGATGCTGATTGCTAATTTAATATCCATGACAATCACTAAGTGTTGTAACTAACGATTTATGATTAATGTGTTTTTACAATGACTATGATAATGATCTATTACTGTTGTTATACGCACACTGAGAACTTATGCACTGGAGACAAATTCCTTGTGTGTCTAATCACACTTGGCCAATAAATAATTCTACATTCTAGATATAAAATTCTATGTCTATGTTCCTACAATGTTTTCTTATCTGAAATGTTTTTTTTAACATTGTTCCTTTCTCCACAGATCTTCAACTTTTGTAGCCAATTTCAGCCCGTTTTCATGTGAAAACCCTTTTCATTCCTTTCTATACTACTGAATGCCATTTTCTCTCCCAGCTCCCTCCAAAAGCACTCACAATCCTGTTCCTGGACCTGGTTTGTAGGGCTCTGCACCAGATGTGGGTTCCTACTGGTTTGGACCGGTTCTACCGAGTAGGTAGTAGGCCGCTGGTGATGTCACAGAGCCGGTTCTGCTCTGTGGACACCGCCACCTTTTTTTTTTTGGTAAAAAATTTTCTTTTTTAAATTTTTTCAGATTTTTCTTCTTCTGCGCATGCGCAGAAGCAGAGTTTCCGGCACTGTGCATGTGTTGCCATCTTGTTTTCAGCCTTTTTTGGGGGGAAATTTGTCGGGGCTTTTTTCTACTGAGCATGCCGCGCACAAGGTGCGCGTGTGCTCACGTGATGCGCCCCCGCGGCATGAGAGGCAGTGAACTGGTGGCGAGGTAAGTTAGAACCCACCCCTGCTCTGCACCTAAACTGCTGCACACTATGGGCTTGGTTTGGTTTGTAGAGTTGCTTGGGTTTGCAGACTTTACTGCAGGGGTGTCCAACCTTGGCAACTTTAAGACGTGTGGACTTCAACTCCCATTCCTTTGGCTGGCTGGGGAATTCTGGGAGTTGAAATCCACAGATCTTAACATTGCCACCCTTGCTCGTTTTTTTTTTTTAACTTTCTTTTCCTCAGCATGCTCTCAGCTCTACCTTTCAGCAGTCCTGCAGCTCCAACTGTTGACGTTTTCTGTTGTTTTCTGAAGACTAGAGTGTAATATTTGCCTTTGAGTCACAGTCTCCTTTTCCCATGTTTCTTCTGTCTTCTGATCTTGACTCTTTTTCTCAACCCACACCCATGTTTGTTTTCAGTTCTCTATGTATATAACAAAAACTGTCAAGTTAAGGAGAGGGTGTGTCTATTATAACCATCCTTCCTAGATAGCACGAAAACTCTGCATCCTTGGAATTAAAAATGCCTGCTCACTCTCTCACATATGACTATGCAGAAATATTCAGCAGGGGATTTTCTACCTACAAATTGTTTATAGGGGCACAAAAGATCTAATTAAAAAAACCAGTGCCTCTAATGTCTCTGGATGAGTCCTTCTTGTCTAAGACTTGCTGTTTAAGGGAGATGACCAAATCATGGCATGGAAAGTAAACAGGATTAATATTTAGATGGGAGAGAATTGAGCAATTAAAAAAAAAAACATCCCGGAAGAAGGCAATGACAAATTGCTGCCATATTGTTGTTAAATTTATTTCCTTAGCAAAGTTATTACAAGCTGCTGATGTTTATGATTGCAGCGAGCGGTCTGAAGATTTATGATAGCAGAGGGATGTTTCTACGCAATCCAGAAAGATTTTTAAACTTCGATGTGATCTTGCAGTTGGTTTTCAGATAGGGAAGAACAGTTTGTACTGATTTTTTTTCAGAGGCTCTCGCATTTTTAATTGCTTAATTTATTACCTTTAATTAATTCACAGCTGGTTTTTTTGGTTCCAGAGTTCCCCCTCCTAAAATTCCTCATCTGCTTATATTTATCTTCCCACTATGGTGCTCTTGTGGGCAGTCAGTACAAGAATCAACCACAACAAGCAGAGCAGAGCAAAGAAAGCAAATTTTCATAAAGCTTTATTTACATGATTTCTTTTAGATTTATTTTCTTTGACTTCAAAATCATTTCATTAGATGCCTTGTTTGAATTGCTTGATTCAAAGCTACCAGCAATAAAACTTATCCAGCTGTGATTCTTCTGCTTGGACTGGAGAGCATAGTGCACATTATGAACAACATCTCATAGGAAAATCATGGAGATTAACCCATTCAAGGTTTTCGCCTGTAAAAACAAGCATCGCTCTAGATCTGGATGAAAATATAAATTTCTAGGAGTGGGGGAGGGGGCAGGTCTTTTCACTTTTTACAAGTTCTCATTCATTGGCACAGCAAATACTTCAATTGTCCAGTTTTCCAGAGCATGGAAAAGGGGTTGGTGCAGGAAATAAGATTCTTTCTTGGCATTTCCCAAATGAGGCAATTTGGGTGAAAGAATTATGAAGTGGCTTTGCATGTAGCGGATATTAAGGCTGTGCAATGCTTTGAAAATATGTCATTAAAAAAGTGTTTCGGAGTGCAAATGTAGTTTTGTCTGCAACTCATTAAAGCCTCTGTGTTCCTTCCTGGAGCCATGTGGCCGTTCTCTTCAGCTGCTGCTTGATCTCACACAGCTCCTTAAATGAGTTGAAAGAAGATGCTAAATCCGTGTTCCTATGCGCTCCGAAACAAATCCAATTTTGTAATCAAATTGGAAAAGTTGCATTGTTTTTGAGCATATATGTTGGACATATATGAACTGCTTGCAGTGTTATAACCATATGGTGATTTTCCATGAGCATACAGATGTTTACAGTGTCACATAGTTAAGGATTCCTCCTGTCTAATTTTTGCACTTAAGACAAAGTTCCATTACACATTTAAGGATGTACAATAATATACTCATTGGAAAAGAGTTGGAGGTTGAGAAAAATATGAAGGCAAAAGGAGAAGGGGACAACAGAGAATGAAATGATTAGGTAATGACATTGACGCAGTGAACATGAATTTGGGCAAACTCTGAGAGACAGTGGAAGATGACATTCTATGATCCATGGGGTGGGAAGAGTCAGACACAACTTAGCAAATAAACAACAACAATAATATAGCTGGTTGTTTCACTGCTTAACTTAATTAAAAGATTTAAAGCAAAATAATTTTCTGTTTTTTATTCACGTATTTAAGCTTACTTTACTGTTAGAGGTGGCAGAGAGCGACATCATTGGGGTGTTGCCTGCTTTGCATTATTTCATCACTGACGTTTCTCTGACTGTTCATATTTCTCTCCTGGCTTAGCTACAATAGCACCTTGCACAACGTAAGTAAAACATGACTTCAGTCTGGGAAGTAAAGGTGCCTGTTCACCTTGTGGATCTGCTTTGATAGCCATCTGGCTAAGGATTCAAGGATTCAAAATCTAGGATACTTGGAAGAACCAGCTTGGAGAATATTTAGATCTAACCAGGGGTGGGTTCTGGATCCTTTTGCTGCCAGTTTGCTCAGGGTTGAGCTGTACACACGTGCAAAAAGCAATCAAAAAATCCAAGATGGCAGCGCCCACAGAGACACCGATGGAACCGGCTCCGTGATGTCATCGCCGAGCTACTAAAGGTTCTAAAGAACTGGTTAGAACCGGTAGGAACCCACCTTTGGATCTAACAGAATACATTCTCTTTATATTTGGCATTCTTCTATAGAACAGAGAGAGCATCAATCACTGACAGCATGTTTGTCTCCACATGGATGCATCTGTGTATTCATAAAGAAGGGATTTGATTTTGATTTTTTTGCTGGAGTAAAGATGTCCTTTTTGCTGACCCTGAAACTTTTGTTCAGATTATTTATATATGCAAAATAATTGGAGGGAAGGGAAAGAGAATTATTCAAACATAAATCATTTTCACATATTTCTAATGGAAAGAAGATAGAAAGAAGTAAGAAATCAATAACAAGTTTATTTATCAGGATAAAATTTGCATATGATAAAAAGACAATTATTTAGAAAAATTATCACCCCTGCTCTCTCTTAGAAACAAAGGGATATACATATATGCAGACACATATAGAACTTTTAAAAGAATTCACTGGATTTTTTTAAAGGGAAATCATGACAAATTCTTCAGCAATTCTGTCAAAGTCAAGGTGGACCTAGGAAATGTTCCAATGAGACTCTTTCGTTCAATTTTTGAACCAATTCATTTTAGTTGTTGATTTAAATAAAGATCCACTTTGAAAAGCAAGTATTTTGAGACAGAATATTTTATTCAAGCCTCCCCCTGCCCTAGGCACTTCCAGATGTGTTCAAACTACAACATGCTAGCTGGGAATTCTGGGAATTGTAGTATCAACAGATGTAGAATCTTCCTGGGTAAGAAAAGCTGTTTATTAGGAAGAGTTTGGAGAGTCAGCTGTTCACAATGAAATATAGTTAGAAAACCATCAACACGTTCTTTTGTTTGGGGACATTAGACAGTGATGCTGCCTCTTCTGAAAATATAATTTAGCAAGGAAGGAATTTCTTGCTTCCTGCTCTCATTTTGCAAATCGAGAGTTCTGGGTTCAAATTCCTTTTAAAAAAACCAATAGTTACTGAATAATCCCAGCAGCTCTTGAAGACACTATATAGTTCACTTCCTTTTCCTTCTCTGAAATGTCCACCTACCAAAATTCAATCAGTTTCATTAGAGTTCCATCTCAACTACTCATCATACCAAAAAGGGGAGAAAATGTAAAAAAAAATTTTTTTAATTATAATTTAAACAATCTGGGGTAAAAAGAGTTCCACTCAGGATCCTGAGCAGATAACCATTGCAACCACTCTTGATATGCCAAGGATGAAGTACAGGAAATTTCTTTGCCCAAAATGTAGGGTGTCTTTTCATGACAATCACTTTTTGTTGGCAATCTGGTTTTCCAAATGATCGAGTCTGGCAGTCATCTGAGCGAGTGCTTGCATTAAGGAAGCCAAAACAAGAGATAATGTGAAGATACGCTGAAACCTCAGTGCATAATGACAAATGTCAGGCGATCCTTTTTTTTTTCCTTCCTTAAGTTTCCTCAAAGTGCAAACACATCATTGTAAGCACTCAACTATATTCAGTCCCCTTACCCACTGAACCTTTACTTTTTACTTGCTGTATTAGTTCCTAGACGTTTAGCATACATTTTGTACTTTTATTAAATAGTTTATTGAACAGTTCCTTAAATCTTCAGTTTTTTTAAATACTCGAAGACATTCAAAGTGAAAAGTTCACATTTTGCTAAAAGGCTAGGTTTAAACAACTTTCCTATTTAATTTAAATTTTTCCCAATTTCTCCATTTCTTGCACATTCTGTGCAAGTTACACCATTTAAAGGATATTTTTATTGGTGAGGTCTTGTAGGATCTCAATAGTGTTTGTCTGGAACTGTACGAGAGCTGCACATTCACATGGACTACGGATTTCAGTCGTTCCCGTGCCTTCCTCTGAAATACCACAAAATTCATTAGAAACATAGAAATGCAATCCTCTGTGCATGAACCAGAAGCCCAAACACCCTAGGACAATCTTACATAAATTGACCTAATATGCCCATTTTGGAGGGTTCACACATAATAATAAGCTTTGATTTATTTTAACCATGGTCTTCTTCAATCGTAAGCCTAATAACTCACAGTTTAAAACCCACAAAGATGTTGTGGTTATTTAAGGACTCTGAAATACATTTAATGATGAGTATTTTTGTATGTATATTTATACAGTACATGTAATAAGACTTGCCCAAGGCTATAATTATGGTGCGAAGCAAATTTGATCAACAATTCTTCGCTGTTTTGGATTACAACATCATTTTGTAGTGCTAAGTAACCTGGATTCTGAGCGATAGTTTGGACAAGGTATAGACCAAATGGACCAAATAGACAAGCTATCCCTGGGTTTTACTGGAACATGTCATCTAAATACTTGAAGCTGTAATATCCTTACCTGGGCAGATACCAAGTTTGAGATTGTCAACTATATGAGTCATGGTGTTGAAATCTGCTGAATATGAAAAATGTTGATCCACTGGCTCAGAAGCAATTTCTCTCAGCTCTTCCTCGACAGCTTTACCAACACCAACTGCAAACATGGTGATTCCTGCAGATCCATTAACATGCAGTAAATTTCAAGTTAGGTATCTTATGCAAGGAACAGCAGCCTTTTAAAAACAGATTAACAGGAAGGGACCTTTTGCAGGTCATCTAGTCCAATCCCCCCTGCCGCCCAAGCAAGAGACCGTACATCTGCCTCTACCTAGGATCGAACTCACAACCTCCTGATTGTGAGGCAAGACTTCTAGGCCACAGGATGCTTCAAACTATAGTCAACCATTAATTCTGTTTTTTTACAGCCACTGGAACAAAGAGGTAAATAAAATCAAGTTTCCTTCTCACAACACTTAGGAAGAAATAGAAAAGTGAAGCTTTGCACACATGAGTAATATAAATCTACCCACTTTCAGCTCACAATCTCTACCATCATCTTCCTTCCAAAATGTTGGCTGATCCAATAATCAAAACGCAAAAGACTTTGGAGAATTCAAGCAGCTGTATCTGATGGGATTTTGGACAATTATTCCTATCCGTGACACGAAGATCTTGACTGAATGATCTTAAAAACTGATGACAGGTCAAATATTGTACTATTGAAGGCACCATAATAGATTCTTGGGTTGCAGTTGCTTTAACTTGTGGTTTAGATGGAAATGGGAGCTCCTTCACATTATTTAGAGCACTGGTTTTTCAAGAAGTAGCTACATTTTGCTAAGTATAGAGAAATGACAAATACTGGCATCTTCTTCTAACATATTTTAATATGGTCTTATGGAAGCCAAGTCAGGTTTTAAAATATTTTTATCTTCACCAGCTCCCACCCCAGTGTGAATGGGATTGAAAATTGAGGATTTGTCCAATAATGCCATTATACCCCTTGTCTTCTGACAGAGAGCTGATTCAAGTACTGTACTATTACAATCATTCCCTTTTACAGTCCTGTACAAGTGTTGCAACTCAAATGTCAGATAAAGTTCAAAATGTTTTTCCTCCATTGTTTTTTCTTTAACAAACAAGCAACCAAAACCCTGGTAAACATTACTCTGCAGGGCAAAACAATGTACAAAAATGCATTTAAGCAGAGTTATAACTGCAGACATTTAACTTTATGCATATATACATATATTGCAACATGCATACGTGCATATATTTTAAGTGGATTAGAAACACATGTGGCAGAGGTGGGTTCCTACCGGTTCTATCCAGTTCTAGAGTAGGTAGTAATTCTGCAATGACATCACAGAGCCGTTCCTTCGGTGTCTCTGTGGGCACCGCCATTTTGGATTTTAATTGCCACGCGCTCAAGGCACGACCCTGAGCAAACCGGCAGTAAGAAAATTCAGAACCCACCTCTGACATGCAGGTGTCTTTAAATTGAAGCATTTGTGTGAATGTTTATTTTAAACTGCACCTTAGTTGGTAAATGGAATGAACAGATGGGAAAAAAGCTGACACATTCCTCATCCTTCAGAAATCATTTCCTTGCTTGCTTGTTTTATTACCGTAGTTATATCAAACTGGTAAAGAAGGCTTAGAGGAGCTCATTATGGATAGTGAAAATCTTGGCTTAATAGCAATAGCACTTAGACTAGAGGTGGGATTCTACCGGTTCTAAACCAGTTGTTAACTTTCTAAGCAGTTCGGAGAACCGGTTGTTAGAAGCAATCTCCTTTTGTTTTTTTCCACTTTACAGGGTTAATCCTGTAAGGAATTACAACATTCTAGTGTTGTTTTTAGCCTAATCTTTATTGTCCTATTTACAGAAACTGCCTCTCCTTTAACCTTTATTACATTCTTGGTAGTACAGCAAATAAGCCACGCCAACAGAACCGGTTGTTAAAAAATTTGAATCCCACCACTGACTTAGACTTATGTACATACCACTTCACAGTGCTTTACAGCCCTCTCTAATTGGTTTACAGAGTCAGCATCTTGCCCCCAACAGTCTGGGTTCTAATTTTACTTACCTTGGAAGGATGGAAAGCTGAGTTATGTTAAATATTAAGATAATGCTAATATCAACTACCTTATTTAATGAATTCACTGCTAATAAAGAATAGAAGATAGTAAATAATATTATTTCCTTTGGCTTAGGAATAGAGAAAGATGAATAATATGTTGGAAAAGTAAAAATAACAACAAATTGGATATTCAAATTATAGATTCAGTAATAGTACCATGGAAAAACCAATAAATCAGCTCTGGACCAAATAAAGGCTAATTGTTTCTCTGAACCAATAATATGCAAGGAGAAATTTCCACTTTGGATATAGAATGCAAAGACATGATGTATTGGAAAAAATAACAATGTTTGGCAAGATTGAGAGGAATAACAGGGTAGATGGATATGTGGAAATATATCACTTAAACATCCATGGAAAAGCTGCAAATTGTCACTGGGGCAAAACAATATAAGGGTTATATGTACATACAGGTTGTCCTCAACTTACAACCAACTGCTTAGGATTCTAAAGCAAGCAGCATCTACATTGAGTAGCAGCGATATAGGAACACATCACTTTAGTGACAATAGCAAAGACATTATTTCATTCTGTACAAGAACAGTCACTGATGTATCATTCTTCTATTTTACTAACAAAAAACCCACACATGGATGGACACTATAAGTTTATAGTGTCACTGTAAAGTGATTGATGATATAAGTGCCAGATTATAAACACCTCAGGTTGGGTGCTACTCAACAGGCTACCAGGAAAAGTTGAGATTCTTTTGAAGTACTAATGGCACTTATGATTGGCTAAATTGCCTTATCATCTCAAATTGCTGACATTGCAATGCAGAAAAAGTTCATCTTAAATTGCAAAGAGAGAATTACAGGGGACACGGATCATAAAAAGCATAAACATGGGAAAGCTAAAAAGTCAAATATGGACTACTACACATGGACATCTTAGGCATCAGTGAATTGAAATGAGCTGGAGTTGAACACTTGGAGTCAGAAGGCCACACTGTTTACTATTCAGGGCATGAACTGCAAAGAAGGAATAGTATCACTTTCATAGTCAGGATGGATATAGCAAAGATGGCTCTTCTTGGGTATATTACAACCTGTAGCTGAACAATATCAATTAGACTTCATGAACAATCCTTCAATATGATGATTATCTAGGTTTATTCTCCAAACACTGGTAACGTTTGTAGTTTAGTAGTTGCAGGATCCAGTCTGGCCCCAGTGACTGACTCAGATTGGATTCTGCAACATTATCCAGGGACAATGAATATTTGCCTTCATTCATGAGTTTAGTGGTCACGTACAATTTGAAACTGACAGAACAAGATGTGCTGCTTGTGGTTAAAGACAGCTGAAAAGAGCAAGAAGGAAAATGTAGATGAAGCAAAGAAAAATAAAGCAAAGAATGTTTTATCAATCCAACAACTTCTTATTTGCTAACATAATTTTTAAACAATCAAAATGACACATACATACAGATGGGTGCCCAGAAATTAAATGGACTTTTATTCATTCAAGGAGGTTTTTAAAAAAGCCTAGTAATAGCAGCAAAGCCACTCTGAGTTACCCTGAGGTAAGATGGGTGGCCAATAAATTTTACAAATAAATAAAGTTGTAGCCAAGGGCTGACTACAGAACAGATCATGGCTGTTGTGTGCTACCTGCGATCACAATATGAGGCAGCAGAATAAATAAGTGTATATCTACAAAGATCTGAATCATGTACACAAAGATCTTCCCTGTGAGACTCTGAAAATGAAAGTTAGAAGAAAAGAGTATTGACACTTTTAAACTTTGGAGAAGTCTCCTGGGAATGCACACCCAAGAAAAGGAATAAATGGATCACAAAACAAATTAATGCAGAATACTCACTCAAGATACAAATCACCAGACTCAAATTATCATATTTAGGACATATGCAAAGTGCCAGCTGCTTTGAGAAATCCCTGTTTATTTTGTCACACTTAATGCTTTTGGCCATTCTTGGGGGGAAAGCAAGGGTAGAAAGTCTGGATCAGCTTCAGTGAGACATAAGGAATTTGAATCCAAAAATAACATTGGCAATGGACAAAGTATTTTTTCCTTAATTCTGGGTTCAACTGCAAAACATGAGCTGTCTATCTGTTTCATCACTTGGAATTTTAATAACTGCCAAGAAAGCAGTATCAGTGTCTCAGGTTTTTTTTTTACATACTGTTAATCTGAAACTCTTATACATTTTTCCTTTGGCAATAACAGGAGGAAATTAGAGAATTGACTAATTAGCCACAAACACCTGGCTCAAAAGAGATGGAAGCCATATAAGGAAACACTATCAATATGAAAATATTTAATAATTGTTACTTTTAAAGGAATAGAATAGGAGGAGATATCTGAGAATCGCGCTTAGGTAGGTATGATTGGACTAGATCAGGATTGAAAACTTGTTAGAATAGAATAACAGAGTTGGAAAGGGACCTTGGAGGCCTTCTAGTCAAACCCCTGCTTAGGCAGGAAACCCTACACCACTTCAGACATATGGTTATCCAATCTCTTCTTAAAAACTTCCAGTGTTGGAGCATTTACAACTTCTGGAGGTACGTTGTTCCACTGATTAATTGTTGGATTTAATTCCCATCATCCCTGATCATGGTGAATAAGGAACTAGAGTCCAACAGCATCCAGCTGTTGCATTCCACCCCATGCCCAGCTGGACAATCTAGTTCTAAAATAATGGCAGCGTCCTATTTTCCATTTCAAATTTAAAAAGGCTTGTCTAAATTTATATAATTCTTTCATTACTTGATGTTCTCTAGATATGTTATGCACCTCTCATACATTTCAGCTGGAATGCTGGGTAGGGTTTTTGAGAGTTAGACATCTGGAAGACCATATGGAAACACTGTGAGAAACAGTAACTTGCTAATTATTTTATTAAGTCCTGACATTGGAGGCTGCAGATAAATTCAACGTGCTATGCAAAGCTTTCAAGAAATACTACAGTTTGAGGGCCTAACAATAAAGCATCCTTTCTGAGCTCTTCTGGAGATGATAGGAATTCCATACAACAGTTCCTATAGTTGGAAGAGCAATGGAACTGCGGATTGAGGCCTTGCAAACCACTTGGTTAAGAACTGCACTGCTTCTATGGCACAAAGCACCTCAATGACGTGAAACCAAACCACTTCACACAAGCTTAGCGATCAAGCTGTTGTTCAAAAGAAGGCTATAATTTAGTATATCTCTGTCACAGGTTATAGTAAAATGTGTCCATTTGGGTGGTGTTCTCAAGGATTAAACCAGTTCAGAGCCACTTATTATACTATCTATATCACTAGCATCTGTGCAATTATGAATAATAGTGTTGCAATCTATTAAACACACTGTAAACATAGAAAAGAGCTGACGTGTTATAGAGTTTAAAGCACCGCACTATGATAGGGCAATCATACCATCAGCTATGGAAACTCAATGGTTTACTATGGGGCAGACATTCTTTTGCAGCTCATCTTCTCTTGCAAGGTTGTTGATGTGAAGGAAAATTGGACAAAGGGGAAAAAAACAAAATTTATTCTCTGTTAGAATAACAGAATTGGAAGGGATCTTGGAGGTCTTCTAGTCCAACCCCTGCTCAAGCTCAAGGAGACGCTATACCATTCCAGACATGTGGCTGTCCAGTCTCTTCTTAAAAGCCTCAGTGATGGACCACCTACAATTTCTGAAGGCAAGACATTCCACTAGTTAATTGTTCTCACTGTTAGGTAATTTTAAAAAATTATTTAATTTTAAAATGGTTATTAATTTATTAATGTAAAAATTAAAATTAAATTTGATTTTTTTAAAAATGTATTAATTTTTTTTTAAAATTAATAATTTAATTTAAAATTAGAGAGCGCTATATATGCTACCTTCAGTTCCTGGAGGAAAAATAAGACATGGACCTAACAAACAATGCAAATATATCACACTTCTTTACCTGATTCTTTTGCTTTTCTAGCCCATTCTGAGATGTCATCCTGAGAGCGTCCATCCGTAAAGACCAGGCCAATCCTGGGAAAGTTCTGTGAAACAGGCCGGGCACCTTCTGCCTCAGAGAAGCTGTGTTCCACCATGTGCTTGAGGGCCAAGCCAGTCATGGTGCCCTTTTCCATGTACTGCACTCTTTGAACAGCTTCCTTAACATCATCTGCTGTTGTGAATTTGTTGAGAGGGAACTCAGTGCGCACTCGGCTAGAATACTGAACCAGCCCCACATGGGTGCCTTGAGGGGACACATCCAGGAAATCCACTATCTGGTTGACAAATTGTTTCACCAGCTCAAAATTCTGGGGCCGGACACTCTTAGAGCCATCGATGACCATCACCAAGTCAATGTGCCCAGCCTTGCACTCTATTGACCAAGAGGAAGAGAAAAAAATCTGAGATGAGGCAGTTTTGATTTTGACTTCAAGAAAGAAAAGAAAGGCAAGTCCCTGAGAGCCTGGGAACCCATGACAGATAGCTGCCTCATATAGCAGAGAATTTCCAACCAATTTTGTACTTCTTGCCCCAAAACGCTTTAGAAATTCTCTCTCAAGTTAGCATTCAAAGGAATGTTAGCATGCAGGTTGGATGCATTTATTGTTCATAAAACGACCTGAAATTTTAATTCAACTGCAATTGCTTAGTTAATTTACAGTAAATAAAAATGTAATGCCTGAGGTCTTTCATGCCTTTCCCCACTAGAAGGCCTCACTCCTTAAGTAATTCCTTCTTCTGTTTGTAGGTGTCCCTGGAAGCAGCAGAGAAAGCTGAGATGAAAGGTGTGCCAGGATGTCAGAAAGCAAATTCTGTAACTATTTACTTGCATCAACCATCACAACAATAAAAGGTGGGATTTCATCATGACGTCACAATGTGAACTATTGACATTTTTGGATTATTGTGACCCGCAGGTAATCCTTGACTTACAATCATACATTTAGCCACTGTTTGAAGCTACAATGGCACTGAAAAAAGTGACTTACAACCAGTCTTTGCACTTAAAATTGACACAGCATCCCCATGGTCACATGTTCAAGACTTTGGCAACTAGAATGTATATATGATTGTTGCAATGTCCTGGGATCATTTGCAACCTTTCCTGTTGGCTTCTGACAAGAAGTCAATGGGGGAAGCTGGATTCCATTTAATGATCACACGATCCACTTAATAACTGTACTGACTGGCTTAACACGCCATGCAAAAAAAGGTTGAAAAATCAATTGCCTTGTTTACCAACAGAATTTCTGGTCCCAATTGTGACTGTAAATTGAGGACTACTTGTATTATTGCTTCTGATCTTTTTGTCTGTTTCTTTGTCACAGAAGATACGGTTGTTCCTTTACCTACTCATTGAATACCAGAGTAGGGATGAAGCAGTGGTTCAAATTCACTTTTCTGGAAATAAGTTAGTTACCACAAGGCACCGGTTTCTCAGTTAACCAGGAAAGTTCACATATGCCAATAGGAATCAGACCACTAACACTACAATCCAATCAGAACATGCAAAGCCAAAATAGCCAAGAAAGTTCCTCTATCACTCACAGAGGCAGCTAAATGAAAAGGACTCCAAATACATGGACTCACCACTGGCATAACTTAAATCAGATTCTCCGCATCCAAATTACTGGAATTTTGTCTGACTTTCTTTCAGACACTAGGTCATATTTGATCAAGCTTTGTTTTTCCTACTAATCCTTTGGGGTTGCATGGGAACTATATCTATCTCTAACTCTAAGCCAAGTCTGATATATTGAATGTGCTTTATACATCAAAAATCTTTGCATGTCCCTTCATTGAATTGTACCCCCAAGCTTTCTACTAGATTATAGGAGAATCAAGCAGTCCTTTCATTCTTTCATCACAAATCCTAAAAGCATTTCTCAATCTAATGCATTTTTGTCTTCTTCAAATCCGTGGTGGTTTCTCTGGGACATCCAATAAACTCCAGAAAGTAATTTAACTCTCATGATGGCTTTAGGTTTTTAACAAATCATTTATGATTTAGTATGCTGGCCTAAAATGTCTCCAAGGATCAGAAACACATCTCTGAATTCTGTTGAGTAAAAATACCCACTAGCAAAAGTGATGGCGCGCATTCAAAATGCCACTCTTTGTTGTCTGCTATCTTTGGAATAATCTCTGTGGATACTTTTCATGAGATGCTTAGCTGGGAAAAATACCCAATACATTGGAGGAGCCTTTTATCAAGTACAAAGACTTTGATACTCACTGTTACAGGTCTTCTTATCTGCCTGCAGTTGTTGACCTTCTGGGCAGGCACAATGGTAAGAGCCAGGCGTGCTGAGACATTTAAATTCACATCCATGCTCTACAGTATTGCAGAGATCATTGGCTGAAATACCAATAAGAAGCATGTCATGTATCATTCAGAAAATATATTTTGCCAAACAGGGTAACCTTTATATGCGTCAAACTACATTTGCCTTCCTCCACAGTCAGAGTGGAAATACTAGCTGCATTATGACTGAATGGTGACTTCTGCAGTACTGTAATAAATAGAAGTTGTTTTCATTGTTGTTAGTCCTGGTTTTCTCAAATATCTTTCAGATATAAACATGAGTAAGTCTTTAACAAATATCCAGGTTGGTTCTCCAAAATGTATAGAGACCATGTGTCCTTTATTATAAAAGATATCCATTATTTCAGAAAGTTGTCCTTTAAATTTGTTTAATGACAGTTTTGCTCTTGAATTTTACTTTGTAAAGCAAAGTTATAAACATAAACAATTTTTTTTCTTATCCTTTTGAACTTCTTTCAGGGTTGGATTTCCCCACCCAATTTTGTTCTCCCCCCCCCCAAGAAACTGGAGTCACTGTATCTATAGGTAATGCTGAAATATCCTATCCTTAAGAGGATAGTAAGACACACCCCATACAAATCTCATCACTTGTACAAAAGTGCTCCCCACATTGTATTCATTTTACAAAGTGCCATAACATCTGCTCAGACAACTTAGGGCAGTATGTATGATATAACATAATCATTGCAACACAACCACCACTACCCACCAAAATCATACTGAAAATATAAATGTTAAAAAACTGTGCACATCAATTTAAATCTGAAAACCTGTTTAAATAGCAAGGTGAGGAGAGGGGAGAGGAGAGGGGAAGCTTTTCTAGGGAAAGTTGGGCTGCCAAAGAAAATACCTGCTTTGTAGCCCATCTACCCTTCATCTCTCATAGAAACAGGCCCTCTCTCAGTCAACACACAGGATGGACAGAATCAGTCTGAGAAAGATGGTTCCTAATAAAACCTGCATTTATTCAACAGAGAGCTTTATGGGTAATTATTGGCACTTTGAACTGAGCCCAGAAGCCCATCAGCAAACAGTGCAGGTATTATTCTGGTGTTCAGGTGTTATTCTGAATAGCAGGTTTCATCAGCTAACATAGTCATTCCATTCTGGACCAGTTTCAGCTGGTGAACTGCCTTCAAAAGTAGCACCAAGTAAAGCACATTGCAACAGTCCAAATATTTGGTGGTAAGGATATGATTCAGTGCTTCCGGGAGGACATAAGTGGCATACCAGCTAAAGCTGGACACACATATAGCCATAGTTTCTATCTGACATTCAAGCAGTGAGAAATCCAAACCATGGATTTGCAGGAGAAAGATGATCCCAACTAAGGCAATCTTGGAACCAAAGTTTCTTAAAACCCCAGAATTTTAAGACAGACAGTATATCCAGCTTGCTAGGGCTTGTTTCTTTCCACTCAGTCCATCAAGGCTCCAGACATTAATTCAAGGTTTCCACAACATCTCTGGCTAGGCATGGAGTGGTGATATACCACTAAGTACCATCAACCTATTGGTGATACCTCTCCTGAAACCAAAAGATGATTTCTAACAGGGATTTTGTTTAGATGAAATATTAAATACATGAATAAAATAGTTCTCAATGTTTCACCATACTCCAAACTTTTAAAGAGCAACTTTTGTAAGACAGTTATTTATTATGACTATCATCTGCACTTCTATAACTGTCTGGTTTGGTTCTGCAACCCAAATAAGACAGACATAGACTTCAGAGGATAATTAGAACTGCAGAAAAAAACAATTGTTACCAACCTACCTTCCATTGAGTACATATATAATGCACAAGTCAACAAGAAGGCTGTGAAAATATTTACTGACCTCTCACATCCTGGACATAAACTATTTCAACTCCTAAGATGCTATAGAGCACTGCACATCAGAACAACTAGACCAATAACAGTTTTTTTCCTGAATGCCATCACTCTGCTAAACAAATAATTCCCTCAACATTGTCAAACTATTTATTAAGTCTGCACTACTATTAATCTTCTCATCATTCCTATCACTCATCTCCTCCCACTAATGACTGTATGACTGTAACTTTGTTGCTTGTATCCATACAATTTATATTGACTGTTTCTTAATATTATTTGGTTGCTAATTTGTACCCGGACTATCATTAAGTGTTTTACCTTATGATTCTTGACAAACATATCTTTTCTTTTATGTACACTGAGAGCACATGCACCTAAGACAAATTCCTTGTGTGTCCAATCACACTTGGCCAATAAAATTCTATTCTATTCTATTCTATTCTATTCTATTCTATTCCATTCTATTCTATTCTATTCTATTCTATTCTATTCATAAGAACCAAAAAAGTGGAGATACTTAAAGTGAATGATTGAATATGGGAAAAAATATCCAGAATCAAATATCATTGAACAATGATTAGTGATCAAAGAAGATTCATGATTAAAAATAAAATATTCAGGGATGCAGACCCAAAAAACAATAGTTGAAGAAATTTAGATAACAACAATTGCAAATAGTCAAAATGAACTACAGAAAAGATAACTTCGAAGAAAAGCAACAGAATCTCCACAAGCCAAAACTGAAGCAACCCATAAGTTGACTCTCCCCCATTAAAAAATAAAACATAAAAGAGAAAATTATAGCATATGTTCTATTACCAGACTGTCAGCAAGGGAAAGACCTGATAACTATAATGAAGGATATGAATAAAGTATTTGCAAGGATTAAAATAGCATCTATAAAATAGACAAATCAACTTGCCTAAAGAACAGCAGTAGTAGTTACAGAAAAACTGGGTATTAAAATTATAATCTTTGGATCATCACATAATTGGATCATCAAATGTTTGGAAACAAATGGTGTCAGTAAAAACAGAACGTCTTATAGAAAAAAATGATGAAGCAGTAGAAGACAGAATTGGTTGGAAATGAAAAGAAAATGAGCTTGTCAATATCAGGTGAGGCGCCTTGCAGATAACTCATTATCACCCTTATTATTTGACATTGCTCTGGACTCACTTTCAGTGAATTTGAAGAAAACAAATCTTGACTATCATACAGCAAAATATGTGAATAAAATCTCACGCTTCTTTTACATGGATGTTCTCAATGGTGGGATTCAGACAGTTTTCTCTGGATCAGGCGAACTAGTAGCAGCGATTGCAGGATGCTCCACCCACCCTCCTGGATGTAATATGCGAGCATTACACATGCGTAGAAGGACATGCTCATGCACAGACAAAGTGTGTTTGAGCGATGTGCACGCTCTCACATTTGCAAATTTGTAGGGAAGGTAAGTGAATCCCACCGCTGGATGTTCTGGAACTTCATGGAAAACATCATGGAAAATCAAAAATTAAAATCCAGTCCCTAACAAGCAATGTAGAGGTTTTTAGTAAAGATATAGGAATAGGATTTGGCCTAGAGTAGCAACAAATTGGGATAAAATTCCAGAACGTAATGGGATTGAAGTGCCAAATGGTCAAATCATCAGGAGTCATCAGGATGAACTCTAAAAATATCTGACCATTTGACAGTTGCGTAACATCGAGCATGGACAAGTTTAAAAATGTGATTAATAAAGAATAAATCCAGAGAGTTAGAAAATCACTAAAGACAAAATTGCATGGTAGAATATCATCAAAGCTATTAATACCTGGGCCATAACATTTGCCTGCAAGCAAACATAATAAAAAATCAAGAAGCTACAGTCCTCTGGGACTTTAGCAATAGCACTACCACTAGGTTTAAATACAACTCCACAGTGGTTCACAGCCCTCTCTGGGCAGTTTACAGAGTCAGTATATTGCCCCCACCAATCTGGGTCCTCATTTAACCGACCTCAGAAGGATGGAAGGCTGAGTCAACCTTGAGCCAGTCAGGATCGAGTTGGCAGTCGGCAGAGTTAGCCTGCAATACTGCATTTAACCACTGTACCACCAGAGCACATCAGCCTTAGAATTCAAACAGATAATCATCCACCACCTAACACTCCAGACATAATTGTTGATTAAAAAAGAGAAAAATATATAAATTGTGGACAGTGGAATATCTGGAGTCAGCAGACTAGAAAAAAAATTGGGGAGAAAATCACAAAATACAAAGCTCTGCAAATAGAAATAGAATGACTGTGGCAAAAGAAAGCCAAAATAGTACCAATAGTAATAGATTATTCAAAACATAGGGAGCAGCACTTGGACAACACTGACATTGAAAATAATCACCATTGTTCAATTGCAAAAGGCAGCTTTACTTGGAATAGCTTACATCCTGCGACAATACCTTTATCTCCATCCAGCAACAACATCTGCCTATCTCGGGTTCTTGGGAAGGACTTGATAGGTGGATAAAAATGGTAAATCCAGTCTAAACATCTGACTTTGTGTGCAATGTACCATAATGTTAAATGGTGTGAAATCATTTTAGAAATTTGTGTTGAAGGGTGAATATTTCATTGTAGGTGTGCAAACCTACCTCACTCAGTTTTCTTTCTGAGGCAGCAAACTTATATTTTTAAAAGTAACTATCTGACAATAAACAGCACCAGATGTGCTGTTTCCTTCAAGGGAGCAAGATCCAGTACTGGGATATCACATCTGTCACCAAAGATTCTGTTGAGATGATGATTGGCAATTTTGCTACCATCTCTATTCTGTTAAGGGAAACTAGAAGTAGGATATACCATATTTTTCAGAGTATAAGACACTCCAAAGTATAAGACGCACCTAGCTTTTGGGGAAGAAAACAAGAAAAAACATCTGCCTCCCAGCAAACAGTACAGAAGATATACACTGTTTGCTGTGTATTTCTGTGCATGTGTGTCTAACCCATAGAAATAGTAAAGTATTGGAGAAATGTACATTATGGCAGAATATTAATGCCAGAAAGTTTTCTTAAATGTAGTCACACTAACTCCTCCCAATTATTTAAATAGATCTGCTCCAAACATGACTAAGTCAGGGTCTAACTTAGCTGCCTTATCTTAATACTACAACAGGACACTGTTCACATTTCAGACTATATTTGTACAGATGCTGTTAAAATTGATGTGGCTTTCTGGAAGTATACATTCTTCTCTGCTATTTAAAAGAAGATATAATAGCACTGGGCCTCTTCAGATCAAGCATTTATTTTAAAAAAGCTTCTTCATTTTGTTAAGTTGTCTAGAACAACAATAAAGCAGTCTTTAAAAATAAGTCTAATAATTTGAACATTCTATAGGCATTTATAGTTATTGACTCACCTCCTTAAAGCAAACAAGCCTGATTAGCACAAGAAAATAAAAACCTCTACCTCCCAGCACTTTGCCTCCTTGCAGTTTAGTTTCACTTTCAGTTTTAGCACATGCTGCCTGCCTGCAGCCTGAATCAGCTGATATTTGGGAGGCCAATAATCAGGCTCTGGCTGTTTGCTGCAAGCAGGTAAATTGCTGGGAGGCAGAGTCCAAAGGTGGCTGGGTGGGGCTATATTCGGTATATAAGATGCACCCAAGTTTTCACCCTCTTTTAGGGGGGAAAAAGTGTGTCTTATATAAAAAAACATGGTACGTACAGACTTCGTATAATCTGAAACCCATTGATGTGAACACTTTTAAGGTTTTATAGGATGTTTTTCTTTGATTTTATCTTCCTCTTGTCTGGCAAAGCAGTTCAAAATATGGGCAGTTTATTGAAATATCTTTATTAAAATGTACAATATTTGCACCGCATAAACTCCCAGATTCTATCTATAGGAGTACTAGGTGGGGCTTGGAAGGGTTCCAATGTAAAAACAACAACAACATATAATTGTTTTCAATAAGTCACAATATGATGTCCTTAAGATTTTTTTTTATTAGCTAAACTAACCAATGGTAGGCTGTTGCCATTTTTAGTCCATGTGAATTTTTTTGTTATTCCAAATCTATTTTAACATGTTTTGTGAACGATGGATATGATTATTATTTGAATCTTTTTTGTTTGTTTGATTGTTTCCTTTTCAGGGTGAAGTTGTTTGCACTAAAATAAAAATCTAACTACAACCACACTGGTTGTAAACAAAAGGTTCTTTGATTAGATTTGTGTTGTGTCCCTAGTCATTTTTGTGACTTTACAAGAAGAATGCAAATCCATGATAAAATTGGTTCCCTTATGGGGACTGAATCCGTGCAACCTGATAGAGCCTTCTTTCATAATTCCTTCAGAATGCTTTTCAAAAAGGATACAACAAACTCCCTACTCGCTTTGGTAGACAGCAGGGAAAAATATTTCAGTTATTTTCAGGGAATGGAGATGAAATTCAAGAACAGAGCTTAGAAATCTCTCTGGAACTCTCCACATGGCCCCTCTGAAGTATTGTGTACCACCTCCATCAAGTAGGTTTACTCTTTTCTTCTTCAAAATTGGTAGTCGGGTTATTGAAATATCATTATTAAATAGTACAATATTTGCACCGCACCCATAAACTTCCAGATTCAATCTGGATCTGTACCAGGTAGAGCTTGGAAGGGCTCCAGTGTAGAAAAAACACACAAACACAGAATTGTTTTCAATAAGTATAGGTTCATCAGTCACAATATGACATCCTTAAGCGGTTTTTTGAAGTAAAACTCTGCTCCACTTAACCTGTCCAAGGGTTAGGCTTGTTGGCATTGCAATGTAATCTACCGTATTTTTCGGAGTATAAGACGCACCTTTTTACCCCCAAAAAGAGGGTTAAAATCTGGGTGCGTCTTATACAC
>JANHFT010008080.1:218040-241777 GCA_032467955.1 Pseudoxenodon macrops | reverse complement strand
TCTAGCCCAACCCTGCTCCAGCAGGACATTGTTAAAGTGAGTTTCTGTCTTTTGATCTCCCAGTCACATGACCACACCAAGCCACACCCACAAGCCATGCCCACAGAACCGGCAGGAAAAAAATTGCATTTCACCCCTGATATATTGAGTTAACTCAATTTCCTTGATGAAAATAAAAGAAATCAAATAGATAGAGGAACAGTCTTTGAAGAGTAGTGGAGAAATTGTGAAAGGACCATATAAAGAAAATAAGGGAGTGATCTGTCTACTAATATTTTTGTAGCATTTAATTATAAACTGCCTTTATTTTTATAAATAACTCAAAGCGGTGAACAAAACAACCTTCCTTCCTCTTCCTATTTTCCCCACAATACTATCCTGGAAGGGTATTCAGCTGAGTGTGACTTAGCCCAAAGTTACCCAGCCGGTGTTCCTGTCCTAAAGTGAGATTAGAACTCATAATCTCCTGATGTATAGCCGGATGCCTTAACTAGACTAAACTAGCATATAACTTGGTGTTAAGGCTTGAAACATGCAGTTTGCATCTTCCACTTGATGAACTCTCCTATATTGCCTTCCAAGTAATTCAGATCTACCACGTTTCTCAGTCTGTTCCATGGAATTGGAGAGATGGGCCAAGATATATTTACATCTTTTGGCTCCAGTGGAATATCTGTTAAATTTCTGCTGTACTTAAATATACAATGCTGCAATAGCGTTTTAAAAATTGGATTAAATACCTATTTAATAGAAAACAAAAGAATAGAATAATATGTTCTAGTACAGATATCGCTGGACACACATCATATTTACCCTGGTTTTGTAACTTTGCACAATACTGATTCAAACCTTAATGGTGTTTGGTTCATACCATTAATTATACTACATTATAGTTGGTTTGTCATTTAAAATCTGGAAAAATGTGGTAGGTGATCATTATGCATGAAAAAGAAGACAAATTAAAGCTGCTTTTGCACTGTTTTATTGAAACTGAAAAAGATGTGTACCAAATATACACAATTTTATAATAGTACAAAATGTTTTCTTTTTGAAGGACAAGGTATCAGTTACATTCACCAAAACTGACACTGAATAAACCATTTATTGCTAGTCCAGTAATAAAACAGTAAGTTCAAACTTTGCATAAATAAGAAAAAAAGTTACCTGGACAATACTGTAGGGAGATGGACATTCGTAATGCTATTTACAAGTAGCCACAGCACATACCAAGCAAGTAATAGGTGTTGAGTTGCATTAGAATTGTGATCCTAATACAAATTAGATTTTAGATAGTAAACCCCGAAAGGAGTTGTTTATACTGAGTTTGCACAAAATGAGAAGTTTTAGAATTGAACTCTTCAGTCATTGCAGCCAGTGTGGAAAAGAGAGTCTTCATCGCATCCAGCAAGAGCTGAGAAATGCATCGGTACCCTGGCTCTTCCTCTTCTGGTTGGTTCTCCTTCATAGCACTGGGATGTAGTTCATTGAGTCACAGCTACCTTTGCTGCATTATAACCTGTCTCCCATCATTTTCATAAGCCAGAGAGTTAGTAGTTCTTAAACAAATAAACATAACATCTGGAACTTGCCCAAAAATAAATTAAAGTTTCATCAGGAACGGAAATATTTAAATAAAAATATCGGTACTGATATCAGTGATTAACTTTCATTTCGGAACACACCTATTTCTGCAAGGAAGTCAAACCATAAATGGTGATTGAGAACTAGTGTAAACATGTTTTACCTGTTTGCTAAAAATCATTTCCATTAAACTATCCTAATTAAAGGTTGCCAAGTGTGTGATTGCCTGGGATATTCTCCCACTTAAAAGAGCCACTGAAATTAACCAATAATGATAATGATCAAGCAACGTCAGTGCTGTTGACCAACTATAACTTAGTTCTACAGGCTGTGCCCCAGAGACCGTGCCTCTTGCTGTCAGCTGTTGCAAGGCCATCAATCTGACCAAAACACCTAAGATTTGTAACTTAAATGATTTTAAATCTGGAGATATGGCCTGTACTAGGTCCACCTCCTTTGCAGCAAGGCCTGTTTGCTGTAAAAAGCATGGAAACTAATATTCAAAACTGTGATATCGAGTAACATAAACGGAAGCACTCCAAAAGTGAGTTCTAAATATAAAGGTGGCTCAACTGATTTAGCTCAGTGCCCACTTAGATCAGATGTGGGTAACTGCAATCAAAACGCCAAAAGCCATTCTTAGGCTCTCCTTTGTTATCTGACTTTGTGAAGGGATGATCTTGGCTATTTTCTTGCCCTGGAGGAACAGTAACTTGTTCTACTCCGATGGCTGGTGCAGATTTATATGCACAACATACCAAGTTAGCCTCAAAACCATGATGATGATGAACATTGCAAAGCAACCATACAGATTGGTCTAAAAAAAACAACAAAAAGGTTATGCAACTTGTATTTCCTTTTAGTATGACAAATGAGAATATTGTTAACTCCAAAAAATAACAGTCTGACACTCTTAGAAAGCTTGTGTAGACTACTTGGAGCCCATTTTGTAAAATGCATGACTCAAAACAAACTAGAGCCCATGTAAAAAAATAAAACCCATTTGCAATATTTTCCATAGATAAGCATCCATTTATGGCAGACAAAGGAAAAAGGAATCAGCAAACTGGATGCAAACTACACACTCAATGATTCTCCTAAGATTCTTTCCAACAATTCACTGTTTGAATATTTATCTTCCTTTGGAAGTTCACAGATCTGTCATTTCTCTTCATTTTTCAATGCGCCACAGTTGCTTCAAGCTTCTGTCAGTGTTCAAACAGCTTTCTTGGTACCTGTTCCTTGAAGATCTTGCAAATTTATTTTTGACCTTTCAAAACAAAAGGTACATCAATTCAGAATTGCAAAAATTGTACATTATATTTTGTTTGGGTGATGGGCAGTAGGATAAGACCATGCGATTGTGGCTCTTTCCTTCTTACCTATTGTGGATCATGTGGCTTTTAACCAAGTGCCCTTCAGCTAAGGCAGCCATTAGAGACAGTTCTCCTGCCATTACTGTCGCGCATACAATTTTAGCAAGCTGACGGGCGTTTTCTCCGGGGTTATCTGCGCTTGCTCCTTGCACACCCAACATCTGTATTAAAAAGGAATACAAACAATAATCAAGCTGCAATATGCTAAATTTAAAATCAATCAGCCCCTAGCACTTTATACAGTAACAAGGCTCAAGGTTTTTCAAGAAGTAAATACAAGTAGTCCTCAGCTTATGACGGCCACTGCAATCAGAATTTCCATTGCTAAACGATGAGATCATAAAATGTGACGACCCCTGACCACATCACTTAGCAATGCTAATGCCTACAATCCCGGGTGCCATATTTCAGTAAGGATTGTGGGCTGTCAAGCAGTCACCTCCTTGCAACTTCCTGCCAGCTCCCAACAACCAAAGTCTGTGGGAAAGTTGGCAGGAAGTTGCAAGTCTTATGTGGCTCACAAGCAGGCTGGAAGGCAGGAAGTAGCTGCAGGTGAGACAGGATACTTGAGTGGTGGTGATGAGATGTGACACAAGTGTGGAGGGGCTCAGAATAGCTGTTGCCAGGTTGGGGAAAGTGGGGAGAGGGTGTGTGAGTGGTCAGAGCAGGTGAACGGATGGGGGGGAGGCTGAGCTGATTAGCCTGTGACTTTCCCTGCCATCTTCCCTGTTGACTCTGTTTGTAGGAAGCCAGAAGGGAAGCTTACAAATGGTAATCAAATGACCACAGGATGCTACAACCATTGCAAGAGCAAGCCAGTTGCCAAGCACCCAGACTGCAATCACATAATTGAAGGGCGGTTGAAATAGGTTGAACTTCGAGGATCAGTAGAAACCACCACTCGTTCAGCATCCTTAACACTTTCAGGAGTCGCTGAAAGAGTCGTCATTTAATCCAGGACAGTCTGTACTTACATATGGTTCGGTGCTAGGTAGACTAAAAGTACAAGGAGTAACACTGAAACACTTTCTTGGGATCAAATTACGCTCCTGGTCAGAGAATTCTTATTCTGATTGCTGGTCCTATCAATCACTGAACACAATCCTCAGATGATTTCCACAAAAACGATTCCCTTCCCAAAATAGAAAGCTATAGTTCAACCTCCAGTTTTCATACCTGCAAACAAGCTTGCTGGGGTAACAGGTTGGTTCCTCCACCCACAGTACCAATTTCTATTGAGGGCATTGTGCAACTGATATAAAGATCTTCGTTGGTAGGCCCAGTAGATTCCATTAATGTAATACAGTTTGAACTGGTGATATTCTGGGCTGCATCCTGAAATCAATGCAAAATTGAGGGGTTATACAGCATATAAAGGTTTAAAATACGTAATTTATCACATGCAGTTAAGTGAAGGGATATACCTGTCCGCACGCTATGTACATGGCGGTGACAATGTTAGCTGCATGAGCGTTATAGCCACCTATGCTGCCAGCCATGGCAGAGCCAACCAGGTTCTTGTTGACATTGACTTCAATCATAACTTCTGCGGTTGACTTCAATATCTAGAAAAAAAAATCCACCAAAACTGTGGTCAAGGAGGAAGTCTATGTTCAGAAAGAAAACCTTTTCAAATGCAGTTCTTAGTACTCAGGAATCTAGACAATATCAACCGTTGTATTATTTTGGATCATCTCTATAGAACTAGAGTAGGAGGCAACATTTTATAGTGGTTCCCCTCCTTCCCAAGAGGATTATTCCAGTTTGTGGTGGTGGGAGGTCTTCCTGCCTGGGTTTCCGCAAAAGTAAGACTAGGTCTTATTTTCTTTTCGGTCCCAAAATAAGCACTAAGGCTTATTTTTGGGGAAATGTCTTATTTTATTCCCATGTATGGGAGACTATCCTCTTCTGTTTTCTTGCAGCAGGGCAGGAGGTGAGGAGTGTGTCAGTGGCGCCACAAGGCAGAAAATTCGATTTGCCCCAAGCACCCCGCACCGGCTTACCTCAGGACTCCCACAACCAGACCACTCATGCTTGAATATTTGCCTCACTTTGCAGCTGTGGCACCAAAAACAACCAGATGGAGTGGATAGGTGGCCAGTTGCACAGGCTCGTACGTAGGGGGCAGGGCTTGTATTAGGCACACACATAAAAACATGCTAGACCTTATTTTTGGGGAACAGGATAGAAACATCTATTTTGTGGCATCCCATTTTCTATTTGACATCTACATGAAATGTAGATCTGGCCCATGGGGCCGCCGTGGAAACAGTGATGGACTGGCCCATGGTGCTTCTGCCAGCAAAAATGGAGCTTGAGAGGGCCGCATGTGGCAGGAAGCCATGGCAGCCAAAAACAGAATCCGGGAGAGCACTCGGGCCACCACAGATGCCCCCGACACTGGCCATGCCCACACTGCCCCCCAGCCCCTCCAAGGTCAAATACAACCATGATGCGGCCCTCAATGAAATCGAATTTGACACCCCTGGTCTAATGTCATTAATACACTCATGTTCATCTCAGATCTGGATCAATAGGTAATATGGTAGCAGTGCTATCGAACACTGGCCAGGATGGGAACATTCAGAACAAATTCCCCCAACAAAAAATGATTCTGGATTTGTGGACATTAATATAGAAAAATGATTCTGAGAGGAGATGCACTTTCCCATTCAGTGGTGGTTTACAATTTGGGGGGCAAAGTTCCTGCATTCTCAGCAGATACTTTCCAGTTGCAATTAAGGGTGTTGTTTATCATGTTTAAGGCTTTATGTGGCCCCAAACCAGGTTATGGTAGGGACCATTTTCTCTTGTATTAATCTGCCTGTTTGGTAACTTCAAACAGGATCAACTCGCTCCAGGTTCTGTCTACACAAGATTCCAGAAGTAGGCAGTTTCTATTGTTGCTCTCATACTTTGGAATTCCCTGACCAACAAGATCTGGTCCAATCCTTCCTTCTGGATTTCAGAAGAGCACCTACTACAGAAGGACAGTATGTTCTGAAAGAAGGTTGGAATCTGACAGAGGACTGATTTTGTATATTTTTAAAATCATTTTAAGGTTGATAACATATTTTGGATAGGGTTATTTATTGTTTTTGAAAGGGGTGCTTTTTATTTTAAGTACTTCATTGTTAGTTGCCCAAAATCTTCAGAAGGGCAACATACAAATAATGTGTGTAAATGTTTGTTTGTTTGTTTGTATGCATGTATGTATACAAATATAAATGGCTTTGGAATTGGGAAAATATAGGTAAGTCAAGGATGAATTGAAAATAATTCAATATAATAATTTTCACATTTCACTAAAACAATGTGACTCACTTCTTTAACAACTTTTTGTGGAATAATTGCTTCACAGACCACAGATTTCCCTCTCCCCTCTATCCAATTTATGGCAGCTGGTTTTTTATCTGTACAGTAGTTACCACTAATAGCTACAATGTGGAGGTCAGGAAATTCTTCTTGCAGCCTTGTAAGTGCTTTCTCAGTACCCTGTTTGGAAGGATTTAGAGAAGAGAGAGACAAACAAAAACATTAGACCACCAGTTTAGTACTGACTGACTTCTTCATGAAGGAACTTAATTAAGTATAAGCAACGGAAACTGTAACTTCAACTACTTCATGTAACTTGGCATTATGTAGCTGCATAAAAGAATAGGAAGTAACATTTTCACTGCTGTTAGTGAAGAGTTAGAAGTGGAGTGATGTGGGAACCACTCTCATCAGTAGCTGCTGATGATCAAGGTTCTTGGATGAGATTTGTCTGGTTATGGATAGAATTCATGATGCTCACTACTAGCCACAAAGGGTTGATTAGAGTGACTTTTATGTGGAAGGCTACCTACTCTTTGGATAAGAAGCAAAACATTATAGGAAACAACCCAATCCCATCCTGAACAGAGTCCAGAAAGCAGCTTTGTCAGCTAAAGGTGTTTGCAACTAGCTTGCAATTACAATGGTATCATAACATCTCGTGGTCATATAATCACCATTTGTGATGTTCATTGGCAGCTTCTAATAAACAAAGTCTATGGAGAAGTAGGCAAATGGTAAACTTTGCAACCAACCATGCAGGATTTGCCTAACAATAACTGGACCTGTTGAAACTGCCGCTGTTAAGTTGCCATGGTCACGCAACATTGGGCCTTATGACTGGTTCAGAGTTCCTGTTCCCATTTATCATCGATAAGCAAGTACTACCTGTGCAGGTAGATTTCCTTATTGAAGATCCATTATTTGCATTCACATATACATGGTTGATATATATATTGTATTATGCCATTTTTAGAAATCAATTTTTTGGCACAATTCAACATTATGTACACATGAACAAATAAAGAACTGACAGAGACACTCACACGCACTGCTCTATAATATTCCCAAGGTTACATTTGTGTTGGAATGTTTCCCAAATAACAAGCTCCACCAATATATGAACCTAGTCCCTGAATCTGATAAGGATAGGATTTGTGCAATATAAGCAACCCACTTCACAAGAAATGGATGTTGTAAGAATAGTTTCTTAATATTTTTTTAATTAAAGTTTTATGAAAATACCATGGAATAAAATATATCTCACATTATTTTAAATGCTCCATCTGGGCTCTTTTGGATGCAGTCAATTTGTTATTTTGGAAAAATAGCCAATAAAAAATGTCTATGGATCCAGAATATGCTAAATAGGAATCTGTTACATTGAGATTTCATTGTAATATTTTCTTGCTGGAATAGTACACAGAAGGAGACAGGGAAAGAGAATTCTAAATATAAATGCTTACCTTTTTTTCTATCAGGTTACTTGTACAATGATTTATTTATTTGATTTTTATCCTGCCTTTATCATTTTTGCAAATAACTCAAAGTGGCAAACATATCCAACACTTTTCCTCCTACTGTTTTTCCCACAATAACCCAGTGAGGTAGGTTGGGCTGAGAGGTCAAGTGACCCAGATAGCTTTCATGCTTTAGGCAGAACCAAAACTCACAATCTCCTGGTTTGCTGGCCAATACCTTAACCACTACACCGGATTTCACTATTCTCAAAGCAAAATTGACATAAACGCATGCATTAAAATGTAGAACTTACTTTTGAAATCATGTTCATACCCATTGCATCACCAGTCTTAGATTGGAAGCGAATATAAAGGTTGCGGCCAGCCAAAGCAATGTGAAGCCGTTGCAAACGAGCAAACCTATAGAGAAGATATTTGATTGATATGTCTCACCTTCTTTTTGATAGACAGTTTTCAGATTTTTATATAAGATGCAATTTCCCCCCTCTTCAAAATTATATAAAATGCTAACCTGCTAGTGCTATCAAATGCATCTTTTATTATCTTAAATCCTTCTGGTGTTTCAAGCCAAGCCTTCACTTCTGCAGAATGGCATGCTGTGGGTAGTCTTACTACAGGTCCTCGTGTCATTCCATCTGCTAGAATACGGCTACTAGCACCTCCACCAAGCTGAGATATAAAAATGATAGCAGGATGAGTCACTAGCAGATGCATCTGATCACGAACAAAAACACCTTTTAGTTACATACGGTTACATTCAGTATTGTGCTACTAGACTCTGTCTCACAGAAAAAAACTTGCTCTCCTTTCCACTTCTCATGGCCACCCAACTCTCTTCACTTTAAAGTTCTCCCACACCCCTGGAACACATTCTGTGTGGAGATGAGATGCCCATGGACAAGGAAAGCTGGATTCCACCCACTGTAACTGCACTAAACAGAACCTTATTATCCCTGCTTACATCATCTTTACTTACACATATTGCTCTGCAACCTCTGTTCGTGCTTGCCACCAGGCATCCTTCAGTTGTTGCCATTGGAACTTGAAACTCTTTCTTGTCCAGAAGAAGTGGGCCAGCCACACCCACGGGAATTGGCATGTATCCAATCACATTTTCACAGCAAGCACCCATCACCTTAAAAAAGTCAACTAAATATTAAAACTTAAGTTTGCTGTTCAAGCAGTTCTCAATTTACCATCACAATTGACCTCAATATTTATGTTGCTACGGTAAGTGAGAAATTTGTTAAGTGGGTTCTACCGCATTTTACAACGTTTCTTGTAACATTTGTTAACTGAATCACTGCGGTTGTTAAATTAATCACAGAGTTGTTAAGTGAATCTGGTTTCACCATTGACTCTGCTTGTCAGAAGGTGGCAAAAGGTGATCACATGACCCGTGGACACTGCAACCGTCATAAATGTGAGTCAGTTGTCAAGTATCGAAATGTAAATCACGTGACCATGCGGATGATGCAATGGTCCTAAGTTTGAAAAATGGTCATAAGTCACTTTTTTCAGTGCCGTTGTAACTTTGAATGGTCACTAAAGGAACTGTTATAGGTTGAGGACTATCTGTATTAGGAAATATTAAATATATGACAGAAATAGGTGTTTGGGGTTTAGAATAAGTGGTGCATGTAGAAGAAATAAATACGATCATCAGTTCAACAAATGGACCATTTTCTACCTGCATCTATTTAGACAACCTTTATATGTCAAAAGTCATAGGCTCTGTGCAATTGTCTCTGAGATTTAGATAAGAGTTCAGCAAAATGTCCTTTAAATGTTTCTGTGTCAATTTTTCTTAAATCTCATAGCATGGCCTGGTTACAATTTGAGACCAAGAATGAGATAACACTACCATTATCTTAAAACAAACACTCAAAAGAGAAGTATTTGTTTAGGTTTGCAAGGACTACTGAAGCAACCATAAACTTGAAATGACATTAGCATTGCTGGCAAAACATGCTGTAAAATGTTCCAATATTAACCAACTAGCTTTCTGTTCAACTGCAAACCTTCATCTGCCAACAATCAAGGTAAGTGCAACTTCATATGTAAAAGTTTACATACTTTATCTACCTGTATGTTTCAATTTACATAAGACATATTTGCCTATCTTTCTACTCACCAAAGAATAATTATAATTCTTGTAAGGAAGATACTGTAGAGATGAAGGCTCAGGAAGCTTCTGAGATAACATCTGCCTACGAATGGATACACCACGTTCCTGAGTTTCCATCAAAGCTTCCAGTTTATAAGCAGGAATATGCTTTGCATTGACTAAACTAATGACTTCTGAATCAGAGAGGAATTTAGCACCCATCTGAGGAAAGAAAAATATTTGATTGTGACGTAACGTTTACCATTCTTCCCCTTTGCCTGAAGCAATTCACATAAAATAAATACAGGGTGTGGTGTATTGAAAGCTATAAAAGAGAAGGCATGGCAATTGAATACCATGTCAAAATGATTGAATACTGTTCATAAATAAAATGCTTTATGTTCTTTTGTTTTGATTGGATAGAAGCTATGTTATTCTAGGTTAAGGTTTACTGTAAAATAATATAAGATACAAAAGAAAGAAGTTGCCATCGTCTAAAAGTCTCTTTGCACCAATATATTAATAAACTACTTTGTCTTTGTTTTGGTTTTTGGTTTTTTTACCTTGACATTCTGAAATATACAAAGACATTCTTCAAGTGGCCGCATCTCTTTAGGCAATTCTATTCCAGACTCTTTTCCATTATTGATGAGGGATGCTTCAGAAGAACTATCACCAACCACAAATATGGCCTTCGTAGGTGATTCTGATTGAAGAGGCTTTACAATCTCATCTGTATAAAGGTCAACATTGAAATCGGAGGAATTTATCAAAAATTTATCAAAAGGCTTCAATATAAACTTTTTTTAAACAAAGCAAACCAGCAAAACTTTTACCTTTTCCATCTTTGGCAATTTGACTATCACCCATTTTTCTTATATTTGGATTATTTTTTAAAGGAATAGACTGTTGTCTGCAGCAATTTTCAGGAACTTTTTTCTGAATCATTATTGGAGATATTATTGGGTTCTTCAATGAAAGTGTGGATTCCATCTCTGTTTGTTCAAAAAAGATGTACTTGACAGCAAGTAGAAGAGCTAAGCCAAGTGTAATTGTTTGTTCAATGTCCATACTGGCCATTCTAAAAAGGATGAAATAAAACATCTTTAAATATTTATCTATTCCCTTTCCTCCTCGCTACCCTGCCATGATTTCCTAATGCATGTTAATTGGTGGAATTCCTACAGAAATTATTGAATGACAATTATTGTACTTTGATTATTTTTATGCCTGGAACTGCCTTAAGACATCTTGTCTCCTTTAAAGTAAAACCTGTCAAATTCACCTCTTAGTAACTTCATGAACAAGTCTATATAGTGTTCTTAATAATGATGTATAGAAAGATATTCTGAGTTCTTGTTCTTGCAAAGCATCATGTACATAAGTGAAACAACAGGTGGCTGGGTGTCGCTTAATAATTGTTCTGTTTTAGTGACCACTCAAAAGTTACAATGGTGGTAAAAAAGTAAATTAATGACCAGACCTGGCATTTACAGTCATTGTAGTGTCTCCAGTCACATGAGTGACATTCGGATGTTCTGCAACTGGCTTCCAATAAACAGAGTCAATGGGAGAATCGAGAGATAAAATTGCTAGTCACTATCACATGATGTCTCATTTAACAACTCATGACAATTCCCTTAACAATGGGAAGTGATGTCAGAATCACTGTCACATGATGTTTCACTTAGTGACTGTGTCCCTTAGCAATAGAGTTGCTAGTCCCAATTATAAACGTGGTAAGAGAGGAATTATATGCAATATACTTAATCATTTTCCTCCCAGAATATTTTTGCCATTATTGATTAAATTCTCAAAATTACTTAGTTTGCATTAATTAAAGATTAACTATTCTAAGCTCTTTCTCCCAATTGTAGACATAGTAGTGGACTATTGCAATTCTGGTAAATTAAGAGGTCATGCAGGACCAGTTAATACCTAAATTACAGAAACCACTACTAGAAGGAAGACTTAAGTTTTATATTTCAGTAATTATTTATTATGTTATAGAGGAAACAATGCAGTTATCATTCAGGTCTTCTTACTCAATCAGTATCATTAACATGGAAAGGAACTATATTTCCCAATGTTATTATTCTGGAACAGTTATAAGGCCATGTGGAATAATACCATGCTATTGCCACAGTGAATGACTAAAGCCATCTAGTCAGCATATACATAAGTAGAATAAAAATAAATCAGAAAGTAATCCACGTTCCTGATGCATATTTATTGATTCTTGAGACCCTTAAAGGAACCTTTCCCTAAAATCCTGCCTTGCCATAATAGTTTTTCTCCTCGAGACTTGTCTTCTCCATAGAAAAATGATAGTTCCCCATGGACAAAGGAACTCCTATATGGGCTAAAGTAGGAGATACATAGTTCCATAAGTGAAGAAAATCAAATTGCATTTGATTTGCAAATCAGTGATCTTTCAACTCTGGTATTAGCTATTTCACCAATTAGAACTGAGAATTATTATTCCTACTGGCTTGGGAAAGATATAATACCCTATTATTAGCATCACATTTAGGATACAGGTAATAGATCAAAGATTCAGACTGCTTCTCTGTTCTTTCACAAGAAATTTTATCATGAGGAATCAGATGCCAGTGTTAATCACAAATACACTAATCAGTTATAAAACACTCCAGGATAATTGTTAAGCAACCTTGTGTATGCTGTTTTATTAATCTCAGTTCAACTATACAAGAAAGAGAATGAAATTTTATCTATTTAAGATACTAGATATATTATTGATTTGATAATTTGTACAGTACAATTAGTTAACTTGAAATAATCTGAATTTACTGACAGATGCTACTGAGTAATGATAAAAATGTTATGATTAAACATACCTAGAAAGATAAAATTGCCACAAAGAAACATTAGGCTCTATTCGCTTTGGAGCATTTTCATCCAGGCCCATAGATATTTCTGTTGTGCTGTTCTGAGCAGAGGGTTCCGCTATCCAGCGACTGTGAGCATGAACAAGAACCAAACCTAGAGACTTAAATTTAAAAATTGAGAGGTTAAACTGGTCAGTTCAACTAGGAGTGTGACTCAATCAGTGATCAGTACTTAAACAGCAAATATATCATTAAAATAATTGCACAATACTTGTATTGGATATATTATTGTTCCTGTAAAAGTTGTACTTATTGAAAGGTAACCTACATATTCTTTTGTTTGTTTTTATCTTTGCATATATTGTCCAAACCCAACTTCTTCAAAGGATTTGAAATATTCAATTTATCTCACAATTATAAGAGTATAAGAAAGCAAACACTAACCATAATCATTTTGACCCTCTGGGTTACAGGATTTGGTTTGTTTTCTTCTTCTTCCAGAACGCGTGCAAAGTGACTAAGCTGCCATATTGGATGGCCTTCACGACTCTCCCGGGAAAGCTGAGGAAGAACGGAAAAGGTTATCCAGTACATTTTCTATTTATGTCTTCCATAAGAATTAGTTTTCATACCACTATTTCAGTAGTTGCATAATATTACATTAAATGTCAATTTATATATTAATATTTTGTACAACTGTTTTATGAATGTGAAATACTACAAAAGCTATATGATCATATAAATTCAGAAACAGAACTATTCTCCTCACATATTAACAGAGGAAAAAAGAAACAAATTATAGGCACCATTCTATAAAATTAATAATTTAATAACTCATAGCAGCACTACAACCTGAGCAGAACTAGATAAGAATGTCAGAATTATGAGCAACCCATGTTCAGCTTAAGAGGTTTGAAACATGAAGAACTGATTATTGAGTTTTCCATCCTCCTCCTTTTCTTTGTCATGTTTTTTTTAATTGTATCTCTGAAGGAACTAGCCTTTCCCTTTTTACAAATCTATAAGATAATCAGAAAACTTTAACTACTATCAATAGTTTGTATTCGGAATATTAGATATATGTAACTTTTTAAAAAGTCAAGTAGGAGAAAAGGGCAAGCAGAATTTATATATTGTTGCTTTCAATTTTGCTCTGAAGCATATAATTTTCTCAATATAAAGTAGGTTATAAATACAAGTAATGTAACAACTGCAATTAAAATTATAATAACGGCAACTAAATTTACAAAGGCCCATAGGTATTATTTTAATATTTCATCAAGATATATTGACAATAAGGCAGGAGTTACGCAAAACATTCTGTGTTCACTGCATTTGTACACAATTAGCCTAACTCTAATAGGCACCATGGGAAACATCCCAACACGAAATCTTTCACAATCATAAAACTGATTAGAAACTGAATTAAAAAATATGTTTTCTATGTACAGCTTTTACTCAGAAAATATTTCCAGAATATTCTTTTTGCTTCTTAAAATACCTTGGAACCAAAGCATTTTTAAAATGATCAACAGTAAAAGAAACAGTGCAATAGTTATACTCATTCCCCCTTTTTATTGTTAAATACTGAATTAAAAGTTATCATTATGCAAAGCTTCATATCTATTCTCTTAAACAAGGGTAAAGTTTCTGATTTCATAGAATTCTGACAGGAAAGCTTTTTCAGAATAAGATTTATTTGTGGTTACAGAAAAGGGAACAATATCAGAGAATTCATGATTGGCAGAGACATGGTAACAAGGTCAGTCAATGAATAGGCATACCAATTGGGTCAGCCAATGGGGACTATTTGGAAACAAACTTAAAGCAAGATGTCTGGGCGTGGCTTAGCTGTGCTGAGCTGAGTCTGCTGACCAAAACGGAAACCGTTCTCTCTTCTGCCTATATTTGTACTTACTTACACTCTACCATGTTGGAAGACTCAGCCATTGGTATTGTATATATGTCTCATGTGCTGCTATGTATATAAAGAAGTTAATGAATCCTGCTGAATCAGTTATCTGTGTGTGCTTTCTGGATGTGATTTCTACAAGAAACTCTGACAAATTATATGCACAATTCAAAAGGAAAATTAATACATCTAACGGAATTACATATTATAGAATTATTTTGAGAGATGTCCTTATTTTTTTCTCCTTCTGTCTCCATATCATTAATTAATAGGTCCACTTTTTGTTAATTTCTCCTTCTATTCTGGAAATAAGAGAGCGTTTGTTTTCATTTATGAGAATTGCAATTTTTCATTTGTCTTGAACCACAATAATTTAGGTATGTTCAAAATATTATTTTACTGCTACTGCTCTTACCTCTAATACCAGTGACACACAGGCCGGAAAGAAGGTCATGAAGACAAAGTAATTGGCAAGAACAGACATACAGCCAAAACAACACATGATTTCAAGCTGTCTTACTCCTGTTAAAAAAGACCATGAAATAATTAAAATCAGATATATGTTACCATGAAAAACATTATTTTGAAATGTGAACCAATATGAACATAATAATACAAGTTGATATGCAATGTAATCATAACAGAACCAACCAAGATTTAAACTTGCCATTATTCATCTACCTACTGGAAACAAAGAATAGCTCATCTTCACTAGCACAACACTTACTGAACATCAATAATTACACCATATTTATTTGGTGCTCTATTAGTTTAGGGAACAAAAACTTACATCATTTAAAAGATCAGAGAGAGTCACTACAGAAAATGCTCTGTTACTTGTATTTACAAGCTTAAGAGCTATTATGGGGAGAGGAAACGCAGAGCTTCAGAAGCCAATTATAATATGAGAGTTTCAAACTTTTATCAGGCTTCTGATTATAGAACTTGCTTCTCTGTATCATTAACCAATCCCAGACATTATCAAGGCTGGTTGAAAATTGGGTACCCTCAGAACAATTACATGTAATTCACTGTAAGATAGAGAAGGGCCCTTCTGGTCATATAAAGACCCGAGAAGCCAAGAAAAGATGCTACAACTCATAAGTTCAGACTTGCAATTGATGATTTGCTTCAAAAAAATGAGACAAAAGCAAACAGAAGACAATTCTTTTTCATAAAATCTGTATTCCATGAAAAATTAACTTAAACCTTATTATGTAGGGACAGTTACATTTAAACAAATCTTTCAAAACATTGAAATTAATGTGTTATACAAGAAAGACTTTCTACTTTGAATGAATACTTCCAACATTATCTACTAATTAAATTGATAATTTAATATTACAATGCATACTTCAGTAAATAACCATATTACAAAATATGCAATAGACATAAATTATGTCACTGTTACACTTTTATCTATAATACTTTGATATACACACAGAACTCAAGCAAGCTATGTTAAATGGTTTTCCTTAAGATTTTAATTCTTGTCTTTGTGATTGTGTGAACTATTATAGAAAGCCAGGTATTTGTTTAGTAAGGACAAAGTGAGTAACTGACTGTTCAAAGTTAGAATGCTAGTGGAAAAAGTGACTTATAACCATTTTTCAAACTTGCGACCATTGCAGCATACCTGTGGTCATGCGATCAAAATTCCGACAGTCGGCAACTGACATGTATTTGTGACAGTTGCAGTGTCCCAGGGTCATGTGATCACATATTGTGATCTTCTGACAAGCAAAGTCAAAGGGAAAGCCAGATTCACTTAACAACAGTGTTACTAACTTAATTAGTAACTAATTAACTAACTTGATTCACTTAACAACTGTGGAAAGAAAAGGTTGTAAAATGGGGGGAAACTCATTTAACAGCTGTCTACCTTAGCAATGGAAATTTGAGGCTTAATTGTGGTCTTAAGTCAAGGACCACCTATACTGAGAAAAAAGAACTATATGTCATCAATATGACAAGAGAGAGCAAAAAGTTAACTTCTTCATTCTCTACTTAAGACAGGAATAGAATTTTAATACTCTTTCTTTTTTTTAAATGATCTTATGGCACCAAAGAGAACATGCCCTGCCCAAACTATGGCCTGATTTACTGAACATAATGTCTCTAGTGGGGGAAAATACAATTGAATATAGATTTACTGGGCAAATATTGTTAACCTTAAAAATTAAAATTCTGCATTCTTAAAAATTCTCAGCTTACCAGACATTGTGCCAACACCAATAACAAGACACTCAACAAGGGCATCAAGTGTAAATGTAGGGCCCAGGATTGCCATTCCACGTGAAATATTCTCTCTTACTTCATCCTACATGTAATACATTAAAAGTGTAATTCAGCTATAGTCTGAATTATAAAGCAGTGGGCAGATCAAAACCAGTTTGGGCAAAGTTAAGTAGGTAATTTTTGCATAGTTTCTTTTCTTTTGCACCTTACTCTCACCATCATTATACAACCTGCAATATTATTACAACATTGTAAACAAAATGCAACTTATAATCAAAACTGATATTTCCTTAGATTACTATTTGTATACCTCTCTATTTAGCAGCCATACTGAGCTGAATCTACGCCTTGTTTATATTTTCCTAAATATCAAAGGTAGTATCTCAAGTGAGCTTCTTTTACAGAAGTCATAAATCTTAAACATTAAATCATTTCTTAAACAAAACAATCAATTTAATCTAAGCAAATACATAGGAATTTTATTTTTACTTTAATTTTTAAAGGCTTCTAAGTATTACAGTATAAGATTTTAGAAATACTTTTCTCAATGGAGCCGAGAATTTGGCTGACCTGTGAGTTGGAACTGAGTGCAAATTTAGCTAATGCACTAGCTCTGGACAGATCAATCAGAAGCAAGAAGAATGGCAGTGCTTCACTGAAAGATGTAAAAAGCATATTGTCAAGTTACATATGACATAAACATGTAAAAACTGAAGACAAACATCTTGATAAGTACTTCAATAAGGTGGCTAAATAATTTATTGCAAAACAAACTACAGTAACCTTCACAGATTTTTTACTGAATACATTTGTTCAACTTTTCTGTGCTGTATTTAGGACAGTAATGGGAAACTGAAGTCACATTCAAGGCCAAATAGCATAAATTATACATTAAACAACAACAAAATGAAACATAGGGGCCACCAAGGGAACACTCCTACCTATTTGGAAAAATAGAAATACTGCTTTCAGTATTCACTGAATTTGAATTTGTGCATAGCTTGCAATAGGATTTTGTGGATTTAACCTTTGACCATTTAAAAGTGAAGAAATAACACAACTTTGTGTCTCATCGCCTTCAAATTATGTTATTTCATAAATGGGAGAAGTCATATTAGAAGCACTGCATGAGTCAATTAGGTATAGCACATGCAATTATCCTTTTATGATCTGAAATGAAATTACTCTGATGCCAAGTTTCAGAATTAGGCAGCTGAATAACTGAATAATACATACTTCAAGCCTGTCAATTCTTTATCAAGGAAATGAATCACCACTGTACTGAAGACAAAGCTTGAGAAGATTGTGAACAGCCCAGCAATACCTGCAAAAGATATATAATCTATGTAATAAGTAGTATACAGAGCAGTACTTCTCTAAATACCATCCAAATCTTTATTTTGATGCAAGTTTATCTACATAAGATACTATCCTGAACTTGTTACACTGTTTTGTTTATATATACTGCTATACAATTATCATGTATTTTAATATGCAGAGTATTTTATTATTGTAATATTTTTCTTCAATTTACCAAACAGCCCTTGAAATTTCTCCATAACATTCTTCTATCATTTGCAGATGACTGATAATAGCACGTCATATATGTATATAATTATATCAGTACAATTCAGGGAGGACAGTCATCTTCTACAGGATCATTTTTAACTACTACCGGTACTGCAGTTCTGAGCAATGGACAAATTAGAATTGCTGGTCTACAGTTCTGAGAATTGAAATGTTTATTGCTTGCTTCTTCACAAGGACAATAGTTCTTCAAAAGAACGTGTCCCCCTTTATCGCCGTTATTTCAGAATCTTTCACCTTAGTCTTTGCAAAATGTATCAACCACAGCTTTATCAAAGCTAGAATCAGATTGAGCATCTATGCAAAACATAATCTATCTCAATCCACAAATGTATAAAATATGATATGAATCCTAGCAACACATGTTTTACAGCATGTACAGGACACAAATCTAAAACCTTTTGTGTATGTTATAAGCAATTTGATATAACCTGTTTTGTACATGCTTGTTTTGTTTTGATTACCATCTTAAAAATAAAAGTATCTTACCCAAAATATATTTTGAGCCAAGTTGCTTCAAATTTTGAAACTGGAAGTATATGTAAAGGATTGCAATACATCGTGTGATTGTCAATATTATGATATCACTGCTCAAAACATCCTGTGAAAGGAAAACATTTTGTTTGCTCTCAGAATAAAAAAGAACACTACATTTTTCAAAGGTTAAATATTGTATCAATGTTTCACATATGTAACAACATTTCAGAAAAAATGACATCCTTATAATTGTATTAAAATGATAACCTATTCATAGGCACACATCTCCAAAGATTAGTTATATTGCTTTTGGTCAACTGCTAATATTAAAAATTCTCTTAATTCAAGTTTGACTTCAATCAGTCACATGGACACTATCTAGGATATTTCATTGACTTCTCAATCTTGTCTATTGTCCTGAGATTTCATTCAAATCTGATTTGCTTCAAGTGTGACAATTAAAATAACGAAGTAATTTTTAAAGTAACTTTTAAGTCTTTACCTCTTCAAATTTAGGGCATTCATAATTCCAGCCACAGATCTTATCATTGCCAGTGAACATCTTCATAGACATCATACAGATGGTAAGAGTTACAGTTCCCACAATAACTTCCCATGGGTGAGAGGCCACAAAAAGGCCATGCATTCGGAAGAGTCCTGACAGCATTTTCAAAAGTATTTCCTCACAATCTAGGACTAAATCCAAATTTAAAAAATCTTATTAGTTATATCAATTATATAGGTAAAAATATAAATTTAAGCTCCACTCAAATTTGGCTGATAATTAACCAATATTAAAAGCAATATGATAACAGGCAGCAAGAGCAAAAATGACCACAGCCTATATTCCAGTTCAGTTCTTCATAAACTGTACACAACTTTCAGTTAAATCTAATGGAATCCACCTGCCCCTTACAATTGATTGGTAGTACATCTGAATCATTGGTAACTAGAACTTGAATCATATTTTAATGTTCCATATACAACTTTTAACCTTAGAACCAGAGTTTCCTTTAAAAGGAATACCACCTTGTCTTGCCTGCTTGAATTTGGTATCATACATCTCACTCTATTTGCAACATCATCACAGATACTTTACTACCGCAGATCTTGTCAAGTTAAATGAAACCTTCAAATGTTCGATCCTTCTCTGGTTTGCTAATTTGCTTTATGTCTGCGTGACATCTGAGAGACCAACATTCATGCAAAGACTGCCAAGTATGACATGCCAGAGACATGCATAGTTTTCTTACAAAACTAAATGAGGCAGCATAGCAGGTATATTTTTTATCCATAACACTAAACATGAATGCACAATATGTACATGTAATAAAAATATTGAAACCCACAGGACACCATCATCAATGTTTGATATTCTGCATATGTTTGCAAGATAGCCAGAGTTGCCTGTAATGAAATGTGCAGCACACAAATCTAATAAACATACTACAATGCATAGCCCAACAATATTCAAGAACTAACAAAATCAGAGTAAAATATTCTTATTTCTACTGGAAGAAAATGTAATTATTGTATGTATTGTGAATCTGTGGCACAAGGGACTTTATACTATTGTAATCAAATGAAAAAATGCATGAGCCAGGAAGTCTCAGTTGATTATTTATTCTAGGGTCTTTCATATGCTGCAAAATATACAATATCTTCTCCCACACAAAAAAGTCAGATTTTGCAAATGAGATTAGTATCATTACAAGATTAAAGAGTGTAGTTTACCTACTTTCTACCTACACTATTTCTGCCAATAACAAAAATATGGTTTGGGGATGGAGTGAAAAAGGCTGTAAACCTATAAAAGTGCTTCTCTTGTAATTGGCTGGATCAATTGTAAATATTACAGGGAACAATTAGCCAACAAATAAGTCATTTGGAAAAAATGGAGTTGAGATTAGTTTAGCCTCAAACAAATCTTGGGACTGGAACTAAAACTACTAACTTGTTCTGAGTTAGGGTTATACTGGATTTATTAGCTTTATTAGCTGATATAATTACACTAGGATATAATTGTAATCTGAAAAAGGTTACAATATCCCCAAGTTTAGCTAACCATCTGTTAACTACATAGACACAAACCTTGCCATTTTATTTGGAAACAATGTGGAAGTAATTTACCATTGTTTTCTTTCAAGTTATTTTTTTTTAAATTTCTCAGTCCAGCCTACAGCTCTGGCATTCCTCGGGGCTTCCCATCCCAACAATAACCAGGCCTTACTTTTCCAAGGTCTGTGGGCCACTTGCTGCAAAATGAGACGTTCCACAATACAGCCGTGCAGTTCTAAGAAAATCTAGCAACCTTTACAGCCATTGCAAGATATTTTAGATGTTAAAAAAGGGGGAGGTGAAAAAACAAACGTCTGATAAGACTTTAGCATGGCTAATGCTACAACCCTATTAAGCCACTACCAGCTGATACTACCAGTACTACAACACCATCAGCCAACATCCATATAAAGCATCTTTGCTATATATGAAATACGTTGGTGCTTTGAAACGATCACACCGCGCCGTCTAATGTCCATTATTTTCCCAACCGCCCAGCACTGCTAATCACACAATTTAATCGGCAATTCCTGTTGTGTGTTTTTCTTCTATTTTGACTTGAGAAATCACTGTCTTTTTAGCCCGAGAATATAAATCTATCACAAATTCTACTTCTTGATGTCTGACAAACCGTCGTTAAGAAAACCACTCCTTTGGGGGTGGGTGGTTGGGGGTGGCGGCTTGTAAGAAGCCGGAACAGGCCGTCATGGATGGATGGATGGGAAGGAAGTCTCAAAGGAGGCCCCGGCGTGCATCTCTCCCAAGGCGGAGGAGATCTGTGGGAGAACCGCAGGGGGAGGACTGTCCACTTGGGACACAGGGATCCACCCAAGGGAGCGCTCTCGGGCCTTGGGTGGAGAGAGAGAGAGCTACCGGAGCCCAGAGCCGCGAGCGATGAATGAACGTCGTCCCCCTCGGCCCGGCTACCCAAAGGGATGGTGGCCCTCGGGGTCCCTCCCTAATCCTACCATAGTTGCACGGAGGCTCCCTCTTCGCTTAACGAAGAGGGCCGAGGCAGCTGCCTCTCCGACCTCCCTGTGAGCGCCTTTCCTCAGGCAGGAAGAGAAAGAGGCTCCTTGACCGACCCAGCCTTGAAAGTCCCCTCCAGTCGCGCAAGTCTGGCCGGAGCGCGCCTGATTGGAATTGCTCTCCTCATCCCAAAATTATGGTGACCTCGCCCGTAAACCAACGCGCTACGAGACAACCAGGCCAAAGCCAACCCTTTTGAGCCAACGGAACGACCGGTACCTCTCTCTTAGAAAACGGCCGGGATGGTGAGTCGAAGCTGGCAAGGCGCTGGCCTCCTTTCCTCCTCGCCTATTTGCCGCAGACTGAAGCGGCCGCCCTCCCAGCCACACAAGGACACCCCCGGCTCTCCACAGAGCTGAAGCCATCGGCCCATCGTGCAGCCAATGGCTAGCGTTCGCCGCGCCCAGCCAGGGTTACGTCACCCTTTCTGTCACTGTAGCAACCGGTCGAGGAAGCGGCAGAGCGCTCGACAGATCAGGAGGGTGGCACGCGCCATCTCGCCACGGGAACAGTGACCAATGAATCACAGCCAAAATCTCCTCGAGCCTCCTCAGTGGTCCATCATCCATTGGCTTATTTGCATGTTGGCTTCCGAGGGCCAATTGGCTTTACGCTGGTCAGCGGGAGAGAAGAATGCTCAGAGGATCCCGAATTTCGATTTGTAGCGCAAAATCGCTTTTCTACCTCCCCAGTTCTTCCTTTATGCTTAGTAACTGAAGTCCTCGCTCTTCCTGTAAAACAGCTTTTAATTAGATAGATATAAATTAGATGTAGATTAGATATAGACTGAATGCCTGCCACTAAGGCTGTAGACCAATATCTTGCACATCTAACCGGGCTAGCATTGATTGACATTATTATTACCATGATCCTGTCTACTGGACCCTGCTTTTTCTCCTCTCTATGGCCAATTTTACCACCCTGCACAATTGGAATCTTTCCTGTCACTCAGGAACAACTCTGTTCTGTGGTTACTACGTATATTCTTCTGATTTATGCTTCCATATACCGCAAAATAATTACATAATACCCCCAATGATTCTGTCCATATGGAGATGGGGCAAACTCCTTGAGAGAAGTGAAAAGTTATTCCTGTAATAAGTGAGCAGGGGTGCAGCCATATTGCATGACATATTATACAATATGATTATTAGGAATTTATAATCATTAGGACAAATGCATATAAGGATGTTGGGAAAGCAATACAGAAAAACTAGTACTTGAGATGTTGGCTGGGGTAGGCTGACATTGGAAGGAAAAGGCATTGGACAGGAAAGATGTTGGCTAAGACACGTTGTTACCAAATGTATCGGTACATTTGAGGTCTGGAACCCACCCATTATGACTCTAATAAGATTGTGAAACATGGGTGGACCATTGGAAAGGAGGCGTTTTGATAAAGTTGTTTATCATTGCTGTATGAAGTGTAAACCACGTATTCAGATGAACAAGTTGCTTACCTTGGGGTCTCTTGAACCCAGGTTAAGTCCTTTTGCAAAAATTCTATAATAAATTGTTCTGTAGCTGATTTCTGGTCTCCTGCTGTTTTATTGGGATTTCCCCCCCTCACTTTTCTGATTTTATGCTTCCATATGTCTGACCAATATATGCTGCAAAACAATTACCAGTACATATTACCCCCAGTGACTCTGTCCTGTTGGAGGAAATGTCCATCTAGGTTCTGTTCCAAGTGGGGAAGAAGACACTGGAAACATGGAGACTGCTTG